>JAAAWK010000271.1:0-21384 GCA_022496015.1 Hordeum marinum | reverse complement strand
ATGTACGGCTGCACTTCTGTTAGGTTGTTTCAAGATATACAACGAATGGCCCGCCATTCTTCGACATCCAACGCTATTGATTTCGAAGCACCGGCTCGTGCGAGCTTCCCTTTGAATAGGCTGAGGTTGGATCGACCTTTTTTCATGGTTGTCGTCATTGTACCAAGGCTTCAGATTATGCAAATGACAATTCTTGGCTTTGTAGTGTGCTGTCATGAAGTTTGCCGCCTCCTCAGTAATGAATGCCTCGGCCATCGATGCTTGAACTCTACGTTTATTTTTACATTTTGCTCGAAGCGTCTTCTGCATCCTCTCAGTTGCGAAGCACCAATGATTTTGCACAGCCCCCCAATCTTGCCTCGGTTGGGAGATGCAAGATCAAATGCTGCTGCATTCGATTAAAGAAGCCCGGTGGAAAGATCTTTTCTAACTTGCAGATCAACTCCGGCGCCAACTCTTCCAGTTCGTCTAGCACGTCAGGCGATAGTTCTTTCGCACAAAGAGCATGGAAGAAATAGCTCAGCTCTGCCAGTACTAGCCATTCATCCTCAGGGATAAAGCCACGCAACATCACCGACATTACCCGCTCAAGCCATATGTGCCAATCATGACTCTTGAGACCAAATATTTTCAATTTGTCAAGACTCGCTCCCTCTTTAGATTCGCTGCATACCCATCGGGGAACATCAACTGCATTTTCACCCACAAGATCATTTCCCTCATAGCTGGCCTTCCAAGATTGAACCATGCCTTTGGCTTCCTCCGGTTCTTCTTTCCTTTCGGTTGTCGAATGTTTTGTAACAGTCTATCACATAGAGCCTCCTGGTCAACTCTAGCCTTGGGATATCCTTCGACTCTCCTCTATGCCGAACAATGTACCGAAAAGGGCCTCCGCGATATTCTTTTCAGTGTGCATCACGTCGATGTTGTGTGGGTAAAGGAGGTCTTTAAAGTAAGGCAGATCCCACAAACATATCTTGTGAGTCCAGGCGTGTTCCGATATACCCTTTGAAATACCCTGGACTATCTGGATCCGGCTCGAGAGCGTTTACTGATCCAGGATCTGTTGGCCTGTCAACGCAGGTGGTGCAGTGTTTTTGACAACTCTACTCTTCGATGAAATTCTTCTTGTCTTTTATGAACTTATGGTCAGGATCCAGGAACTATATATGCATGTCGAAGCAAGAAAACTTGCGACCCGCCTCCAGCCAACGGAACTGAAGTGCTGCCTTGCATGTGGGGCACGAACCTTCCATGCACACACCAGCCAATGAATAGCACATACGCCGGCAAGTCATGCATTAAGTACATGTATCACACATGCATTTTGAAGTTCTGTTTTGTAGCGGCGTCGTATGTCTTTATCCCATTATCTCGGGCTTCTTGCAATTCATCCTTGAGTGGTTGCATGTACACATTCATATTCTTCCCCGGATATTTGGGCCCTGGAATTATCAACGTCAGGAAAATCTTCTTTCTTTTCATAATCTCTCCGGGGGGATTGAGTGAAATGACAAATACAGGCCAACACTGTATTGTGCTGCTGTCATACCATACACATTGAACCCATCCGTGCTGATGGCAACTCGAGGATGCCTTGGATCTACCGCTTTATCCTTATGTAATGCATCGAAGTGCTTCCACACAAAAGCGCCTGAAGTGTGTCCCAACATCAGATTCCCATCTGCATCTAGTTCTGTTCTTTTGCCCAATTTATGACACGTCATTTGTCTGGCTGTCGGTCACGCCCAAGATGCGGTCCTATCCTTATTTTGGCACGAGGGCGTCGACAGGGATGAAGCGCATCTCGATGCGTTTGCAAGAATGGATATCATTACAAGTATATGTACAGAAGAGATGAGTATATGGAATTGGCTTACACTCGCCACAAGCTACATCAGATCACATCAATACAATACATACTCAAGCATCATACAGAAGAGCAGGGTCCGACTACGGACGAAATCAAACGATAAAATGACATCCACCCTTGCTATCCAGGCTGCCGCCTGGAACCCATCCAAGATTGAAGAGAGGAAGAAGAAGAACTACAAATCAAATAAGCAATGCGCTCACGTCAAATCATCGCATTACCTGTACCTGCAACTGTTGTTGTAGTAATCTGTGAGCCATAGGGACTCAGCAATCTCATTTCCAAGGGTATCAAGACTATTAAAGCTTAATAGGTAAGGTATGGTTAAGTGGTGAGGCTGCAGCACGCGACTAAGCATTTATTTGAGTTGCTAACTTACGAATACAGAAATTAAAGTATGGTGGTCTACGCATAACGGACGAGAACTAGAAGTGATCACTAACTGATCCTAAACACCTACTTACGTCAATCATAACCCTACCGTGTTCTCTTCGGATAAGAACTCACGAAAAGAGACAGTCACGGTTACACACACAGTTGGTGTATTTTATTAGGGTTTACTTCAAGTTTGCTATGCCCGGGTGTTAAACAAAGTATCCAAGTTTGCCACATAACCGCGGGCATGGCTTCTCGAAAAGAGTTAACCCTGTAGGGTGTGCTCCAACTCATCCATCACAAATTAACCACACGCAGTGGGAATAACCTCAACCACGGATCTCGTGATCGTCCTAGGCAATTCCAAAGGAATCCAACACCTCGAGATAGCCCGAAGAATAATCGGAATTCCTCACTCAAGACATTCGAGAAAGGTAAAACAAATCCAGCAAGGCCGCACGACGTGCCGACAATCCCGATAGGAGCCGTGTATCTCGTTCTCAGGGCACAACCGGATGAGCGATGGTTACCACGCCAAACACCGAGTTGCCCTGGGTAGCGTTATTAAGCTGCTCTGGTTTGGACCAACACTCATGCGAAGCACTGGCCCGGGGGTTGATTAGATTATCCACGGGTGATCATGCCCTATGCAAATTTTAATTAGTTAGGCAAATGTAGAACCAATGTTGGGCCTTTCCAGACAAGTTTTAATCTAACCCGAAATCAAGGGGGTCCCCATAACAACCCCGAGCATGTTAGGAGCACTCATTTATGGAACATAACACCTGTTCACAAGTAACTAGGGGCGGCAAGCATGGAACAAAACACCAAGCAAAAGGCCAAGCCTTCCACCTTTACCAAGTATATATGTGCATTAAATTAAATAGCAGCAATATTGTGATATAACAAAGAATATCCATGTTGGCACATGGAAGAAATTGCACCTGCAACTAGCACGCTATAAGAAGGGCTGAGCAAGCGGTAACATAGCCAAACAATGGTTTGCTGGGATGTGGAGGGGTTAAAGGCTTATCATGGCAATGTTGGGAGGCTTATCAAACAGGTGGTAGGTAGCAAGACATAACGATAAAAGCGAGACAACTAGCATGGCAATGATAGTAATGGTATCCAGGGAAATGTGTCATCTTGCCTGAGATCCCGCTCGGAAGTAGAAAGATTCCATGAAGAAGACGAGCCAACGTAGTCGAACGAATCCTCACACTCCGAACGCTTTCGGAACTCTATCGAGAAGGAGCAATCCAGAACAACAATCAACACAAGATACACCACCACATATGCAAACCACGATGCACCACAATTAAGATGCATGTCCGGTTTAATATGCAATGCATGGCAATTCACAACAATCAATACTACACATTAAGTGAAGCTCAATATACCACGAGTTGCATATTGACGAAGCTCCTCATTCGAATTATGTAGTTCACTCCTGTTACGTACACGAAAATTTAAATGTTTTTAAACATGGCAAGAGGTGAAGCATAAGTAAACTATCTATCTAGGCATCTTTAATGAGGCCGGAAACAACTTATAGTATTTCCAAAATGACCCCATATGTTAATTTCGAAATTGGTCCAGATCTGAACTAATCATATTTTATATTTGTTAACCAGCAAAGTAAATGTCACCAAATTATTCTACATATCATTATAGTCGATTTACATATATAGAACATCTCAAATGGACCTACAGTCTAAAAGATATGGGCAACGCAGATACACATTACATGAATGCAAATGCATGGGGAAAACAATCACGAACATCTCAAATCATGAATGCAGCAAGTTATTATGAAACTACATGAGATTTTAAGCAAGTTTCATATATGGAATGTCCAAAACGGAGCTATGGTTCACCCACAACCACAAAACAAGTTTTAGTTGAAATCTGCCAAAAACAACAACATGGCATCTTGAACATATGAAAACAACAAGCTACATTATTCTAAAATGCACAAACTAAGCATGGGGTAGTATCATACAACATCCACTCCATTTCATCTTCACAAATCACATACAAACATGCATGGGTCAATTGGTAGGAAGCTCACAAGAAGGCTATTTAATAACAGTTTCAGACTTTGTGAAAATACCAGTTTTTGACAGAGCAGTTTTTTATCACGAAGGCATATTGACAGCAGTGAAACTATATGCTACAGATCATGAAATGGCATGAAACCTAACAGCATGCTAAAGGACAATATCAACAACAAATAACTCCATTACACCTACCACAAAAGAGTTCTATATCACTAGCAAATCACATGGCAAGACAGCAACAAATATAACAGATTTCAGACTTAGAAATATTTTGGACCCTCAAAATAACAGATTTATAGCAAGTTAACAACAACAAAACAACACCTAAACAAGCATTTCTATGACAAGAAAAATGTCCATGGGATAGGACACATATCCAAGAGCAACTTTCATGTTGAAAATAATTCATATCAAGCATGGATTAATTCCTACGAAAATGACAAAAGGGCATCACGGCATAAATGTCATGCACAAAAATGCTCAAATGACAAAACTAAATGCACAGATAAATCACATGGATTTTTCTACTCCGAAAACATATATAATATGCGTATGCTCATGTAGAAAATTAATCACAATTAAATATGCGGGTATTAGGCCTAATCACATTATAGCGATTCAGTAATGGAAATTAAATGCAAACATCATGCCAACAATTTTGTCATGCATGAAAATGCTATGCCAATGCGATGAACATTTTTAATTTATGATTTATTAATTTCGATGCACGGTCAATTAATTATGAAAATGCAATTAAATGCGAATATGCAATATGACATGTTAAATAATTTTATACATGGGTGCAAATGTCATATTAATATTCTACGTATTTTTCTGAACATATTTCATATTGAAAATTTTTGGAACGGTGCGCGGATATTTTTTTAACGTCAATCTAAATACTTAAAAAAATAAAAAGAAAAAAGGCAGGGGGGCTGGCTCACCTACGGGCCTTGGCCCATCCGGTGGCTGAGGCTGGGAAGCTGGCAGGCGATCTGGGCCGAGCGGAAGGCCCATGCGGGGGCGAGCGAGGCGGTCAACGAGGAGCTCCTCGTCCCCGAGCTCGAGCTCGCCCTGCGAGAGCAAGCAACCGGCGGCGGCGGCAACGACCGGGCGAGGCTGGAGGCAGGATCCGGCGGGGAAGCGTGGGGGGTGGCCGGATCTAGCGATTGCCGACCGGTTCCCGGCCGGAGGGGAGGCCGGCGGCGGCTGGCAGCACGGAGAACGGGCGCGGCGGCGACCTCCTGCAGGGAAGAGGCCATGGGAGAGGTGAGAGGGAGAGGAGGAGAAGGAAGGAAAGGGAGAGGGGCCCGGCTGGGTGGCGCTCCGAACCACGGCCGGCGAGCTGGCTGCGGGTAGGGGGACTCCGGCGAGGAGCTTGGCAGCCATGGGAGCTCGGGCAAGCTTCGGGAATGGCGGGATCCGGGCCCGGAACGGCTCGAACGGGCCCAGATGGGCTCAGGCGGGCTGGCTGGAGGAGAGAGAAGGCTGCTAGGGTTGGCTAGGGTTTGCACGCGGAACAAGGGGAGCTAGGGGCTATATATAGGTTTAGGGCTAGGGTATGGCTTTGTCCGTTTTCGGACTGCCGGATGACGATCCGACGTCCGGAAGCGGAGGCTCGGGCTACGGCGACTGTGTAGAGGGGCAAAGTGGGGAAGAGAGAGAGAATGGTGACCCGTGGCATAGGATTTTAAAATGCCGAAAACGTCCGACGAATACCGATAATCGCACTGCTACGACTGACCGACGGGGTATCTAATGTACTCGGATCGCGACGAAATTCGACGGGCAGTCTACCTACGATATAACAGGACCACACGTCAAGTTTCGAACCAATCCGAGATTATTTTGGCGCGCGCTTAAAAACGGTTTTATTTAACTGATGCCACGGGCGCGTGAGTGTGTGGTTGGTCTCGAGACGGGCAACGGCAAAATGGAGAGAACCGGCAACGACGAACGGATGCAAGTTTTTCGAAAATGGGTGACGATGCTATGCAGATGATGCGAATGATGCGATGATGAATGCGACAACCAGACGAACACATGACGAGAACGGAAAAAAAGGGGCATCTTCTGGAGCGTCGGTCCCGGGCTGTCACAACTCTCCTCCACTACACGAGGATCTCGTCCCGAGATCTAGAATGAAAAGGGGAAGAGAAAAGCAAAAGGTAAAACTTAGTTGCTTCTTTGACAAACGAGTGAAACCAATGAAACATGAAGGACGCAAAGAGATGAAGAATGACATGAGGAACAGGCAAGAATCACAAGAAATTTCAGCAGCACTTCGGTAGGATAGGAAGGAAAAATAGAAATGATGGAAAGAAATTAAAAGAACACCAAACTTTGGTCGGATTAGAATCAAACTTCACAAGATGGAAGGAACAAGAAAATATTGGACATCACTCCGGTTAAAGAACGCACAAGAAAGAACAAGATCTTGACAAAACAGGATAAAAGATTGAAGAGAGCAACATCACAATGCCTCCGGAACAAAAGAATAGAAGCTAGATCTTTGAAGAGAAGAGAACTGAGAAGAAATGACAACTTCCAGCACAAATGGATTTGAAGCATATTTAGGAAGAAGAGATTGAACGGAGTTGTTGGAACACCAACAACGAAAAGAAAAGCTTGTTATGGGCTTATGGATAACAACTCAAAATTATGAGGTGACCACCTGCCACGATGGAAACAACTGATTGATTGAGAGAACAAGATATGCAAAACTTCTTTCCCCAAGAGGAGGAGGAAACTTGGATCAATTATGACACCATGATAAGGATTGTTGCTATCATGGTGAAATCCAAACCCAAGATAACTCCGAGAAAACAAGATGGGTTTACTTATCTCACTCTTGACAATATTTCCTTCGAGACTAATCATAATCAAGAATTTAATAACACCATCTCAAAGACAAGGAGAAGGAAATGAACTTAAAATCCAAGATAAAGACACTTGAGCACCTCCAACAAGAATCTTGATGATCACTTGAAAATGAAAGAAATCTTGATGAACCACCATGAAGAACCTCCGAAAAAACTCTGAAATGAAAGGAAGATATAAAGAATTGAAGGATGCAAAAAGAACAAGATTGAGGCCTTGCTATGAATTATATGAAGCTTCGGGACAAGATACTTGAGCAAACTAGGGACTTCGGAAAGGAAAGATGCCACTTGGGATAAGGGATTTGACATCATGAAGCAATCCGGAAGAAGGATTGAAATCACTTGAATGAACAAGAATAAGAATTATGATATGACTATCCTTCATCAAGTTAAATTGATGACAAGCAACGGATTTCACACATCACTTATTCTTCTTGAAAAGAATGAAGAGAGATGTAGAGCACAAACTTGAAGAAGTCTTGCACGAGAACACCGGTTAGAATTCAAAACGAAAGAGGATAATGCAAATGGATGATATAACATGAGAACAAAGAGAGCATGATCCACCTGATAGAAAACTTCACAAGGCACCGGAAAATTGGGAACAAAGAGAACACATGAGTAGAAGAGATCAAGAACTACTTAATAGAAATTGAACACGGCACAGGAATAATTGAGATACGAACGAAGGAACAACAATTGAGAAGAATTTGAGAACGAAAGCTGAAAGCTGAGAACAAAGAAATCTTCTGAATGATGGCCTTCGGGATCAAGAAACAAGAAGAACACTGAATGCTCCGGATAGATATGGGAGAGATAACTCATGAGCAAAAACAATTTGAGATGAAAGCAACAAGCTGAAAGCACACTCTTGAAAAGAACGGACAAAGATTTACGAGAAACTCTCCTTCGGTCTTCAAGCTAAGATGATGACGAGAAACAACACCATGAATTACTGAGATACTCTGGAATAATGAATAAGGAAAGGTTGAGCCAACATGAAAATGATTAGAAGTGATCATGGAAGGAATATGACTGGTGAAAATCATTCTTACATGATATTGAAAAGAACTTGATAACATCTCCGGAAAGATTAGAAGAGTCAGGTATGATCCTTGGGAAAACACCTGTGGGTTATGGGCCCACTCAAAAAAACCACTGTTGAAACAATTGATTACAAGAGAGATTGCACCGGTACAAATTAAGAACTTGATGACAAGAGACCCTTGAAATAATTTGAAAGGATAAGAATGAAAATGAATGTCTTCTGAGATATCTTCAACACTCCAGCTAGAAAAGAGTGGAATGAATAAACAAGAGAGGTTTGAAAAGAATTCCAACATGGGAGAGCAAATAGAGAATGAAAATGATATGATGAACACCAAGAACTTGAATTGAATCCACCGGAAAAGAAAACAAGATGAATACTAATAAATGATAACTTGAGCACTGAACATCTTCATAAAGAATCACCAGAGAAGAATAACAACGAGAACAAGAATAAGAGGATAGATCTTGAAATGAAACTCTTGAGAATATTCACAAAGATTCACCGGAAACAAGATAGAAGAAAAGATAGATGAAGCATTACATGAATATAAAGACACTTGGATGAGAATTTAATCATTGAAGAAAAAGGGTGGGAGGGCGGGAAAAACAAAGAAAACTTGGAACAGATGAGACAACTCCGGGAAAGAATAAGAGGATTTATCTTGAAATATTGAAGTAGACTTATCTTGAAGAGAAGCACACCGGTAGGAAAAGAATTGATATGACAACTCCGGTTGAGCAAAAGAATTAGCAATCCCACAGACATATGAGAACACTTAGGAAGATATGAAATCACCATTTGACATCGAAGCCACTCGAATTACCATATTCAAAACAAACGAAGGATGAGGCTTACGAAACAAGCCAGAACAAATACATACCCACTATGCACTTGTTGGAAAGATAATCCTAGGTACCTACTTGACTTCCCACCTAAGAACTTCCGAAAACTTTCTTGTTTATGCGATTCGGGTTGCGGAATCAGGAACTTGCCCTAGGCAATCAGCTGCAACTGCATCCTCAACCTTCCACACCATAATTCAAGAAATTTCGCAAAGTCGTCTAATCTCGAATCCTTGAACTCACAACGATACTAAACCATGGTGGTACCCCGGACGCCTCCCCGGTACTGGGTGACTCTGACCTTATCTCACCACGATAAGTATTGAAGCAATTTCGAACATCCTCCGTCCTAAGATACTAAGAAAACTGAATGATAATGATGTGCCAAGAATCCCTCGAAGCTCAACTCCCCGGAAGAAATCAAGTCAGACAGGAGGCACCAAGACAGAACTCCGTCACATCGACATCATATAGTTTCCACAATACCCGCGTGATCCTCAAAAAATTTGAGCGAGAAGAGGAGTAGAATCAAAATTCCTAAGTCGAAATTCCTCACCAGAGCATAGAAGAGGAGTAAAAAGAATCCTACTCTCCGATATAACTAGACTCAAAACAGTTTTTCACTAGACTCGACTCGGCCAAGTTCGATCAATCAAGGGGGCTCCTAGGTCAGTACAGGCTCCGATACCAACTTGTCATGCCCAAGATGTGGTCCTATCCTTATTTTGGCACGAGGGCCTCGACAGGGATAGAAGCGCATCTCGATGCGTTTGCAAGAATGGATATCATTACAAGTACATGTATCGAAGAGATGAGTATATGGAATTGGCTTACACTGGTCACAAGCTACAATCAGAGTCACATCAATACAATACATACTCAAACATCATACAGAAGAGCAGGGTCCGACTACGGACGAAATCAAATGATAAAATGACATCCACCCTTGCTTTCCCAGGCTGCCGCCTGGAACCCATCCAAGATTGAAGAAGAAGAAGAAGAACTCTAAATCAAATCCAGCAACGCGCTCACGTCAAATCATCACATTAACTGTACCTGCAACTGTTATTGTAGTAATCTGTGAGCCACAGGGGCTCAGCAATCTCATTTCCAAGGGTATCAAGACTATTAAAGCTTAATAGGTAACGTATGGTTAAGTGGTGAGGCTGCAGCACGCGACTAAGCATTTATTTGAGTGGTTAACTTACGAATACAGAAATTAGAGTATGATGGTCTATGCATAACGGACGAGAACTAGAAGTGATCACTAACTGATCCAGAACACCTACTTACATCAATCATAACCCCACCGTGTTCTCTTTCGGATAAGAACTCACAAAAAGAGACAATCACGGTTACGCATACAGTTGGTGTATTTTATTAGAGTTTACTTCAAGTTTGCTATGACCGGGTGTTAAATAAAGTATCGAAGTTTGCCACATAACTGCGGGCACGACTTCTTGAAAAGATTTAACCCTGCAGGGGTGCTCCAACTCATCCATCACAAATTAACCACACGCAATGGGAATAACCTCAACCACGGATCTCGTGATCATCCTAGGCAATTCCAAAGGAAATCCAACACCTCGAGATAGCCCGAAGAATAATCGGAATTCCTCACTCAAGACGTTCGAGAAAGGTAAAACAAATCCAGCAAGGCTGCCCGACGTGCTGACAATCCCGATAGGAGCCGCGTATCTCGTTCTCAGGGCACAACCGGATGAGCGATGGTTACCACGCCAAACACCGAGTTGCCCCGGGTAGCGTTAATAAGCTGCTCTGGTTTGGACCAACACTCATGCGGAGCACTGGCCTGGGGGTTGATTAGATTATCCACGGGGCGATCATGCCCTATGCAAATTTTAATTAGTTAGGCAAATGTAGAACCAATGTTGGGCCTTGCTAGACAAGTTTTAATCTAACCCGAAAATCAAGGGGGTCCCATAACAACCCCGAGCATGTTAGGAGCGCTCATTTATGGAACATAACACCGGTTCACAAGTAACTAGGGGTGGCAAGAGTGGAAAAAAACACCAAGCAAAAGGCCAAGCCTTCCACCTTTACCAAGTATATATGTGCATTAAATTAAATAGCAGCAATATTGTGATGTAACAAAGAATATCCATGTTGGCACATGGAAGCGATTGCACCTGCAACTAGTAACGCTATAAGAAGGGCTGAGCAAGCGGTAACATAGCCAAACAATGGTTTGCTGGGATGTGGAGGGGTTAAAGGCTTATCATGGCAATGTTGGGAGGCTTATCAAACAGGTGGTAGGTAGCGAGACATAATGATAAAAGCGAGACAACTAGCATGGCAATGATAGTAAATGGTATCCAGGGAAATGTGTCATCTTGCCTGAGATCCCGCTCAGAAGTAGAACGATTCCATGAAGAAGACGAGCCAACGTAGTCGAACGAATCCTCACACTGCGAACGCTTTCGAAACTCTATCGAGAAGAAGCAATCCGGAACAACAATCAACACAAGATACACCACCACATATGCAAACCACGATGCACACAAATAAGATGCATGTACGCTTTAATATGCAATGCATGGCAATTCACAACAATCAATACTACACATTAAGTGAAGCTCAATATACCACGAGTTGCATCTTGACGAAACTCCACATTCGAATTATTTAGTTCACTCCCGTTAGGTACACGACAATTTAAATGTTGTTAAACATGGCAAGAGGTGAAGCATAAGTAAACTATCTATCTAGGCATCTTAAATGAGGCTGGAAACAACTTATAGTATTTCCGAAATGACCCCATATGTTAATTTCGAAATTGGTCCAAATCTAACCTAATCTTATTTTAATTTGTTAAACAGCAAAGTAAATGTCACCAAGTTATTCTACACGTCATTCTAGTCGACTTACATATATAGAACATCTCAAAGGGAGCTACGGTCTAAAAGATATGAGCAACGCAAGATGCACATGACATGAATGCAAATGCATGGGGAAAACAATCATGGACATCTCAAATCATGTAGCAAGTTATTATGAAACTACATGAGATTCTAAGCAAGTTTCATATATGTAATGTCCAAAACGGAGCGACGGTTCACCACAACCAACAAAACAAGTTTTAGTTGAAATCTGCGAAAAACAGCAGCATGGCATCTTGAACATATGAAAACAACAAGCTACAATATAGTAATGCACAAACTAAGCATGGGGCAGTAGAATACAACATCCACTCCATTTCATCTTCACAAATCACATACAAAACATGCATGTATCACTTGGTAGGAAACTAACAAGAAGGCTACTTAATAACAGTTTTAGACTTTGTCAAAATACCAGTTTTTGACAGAGCAGTTTTTATCACGAAGGCATATTGACAGCAGTGAAACTATATGCTACAGATCATGAAATGGCATTAAACTTAACAGCATGCTAAAGGACAATATCAACAACATAACTCCATTACTCCATACACAACAAAAGAGTTCTAGATCACTAGCAAATCACATGGCAAGACAACAACAAAATATAACAGATTGCAGACTTAGAAATATTTTGGACCCTCAAAATAACAGATTTATAGCAAGTTAACACAACAAAATAACACCTAAACAAGCATTTCTATGACAAGAAAAAATGTCCATGGGATTAGGACACATATCCAAGAGCAACTTTCATGTTGAAGATAATTCATATCATGCCCGGATTATTCCTACGAAAATGACAAAAGGGCATCACGACATAATGACATGCACAAAAAATGCTCAAATGACAAAACTAAACACACAGATAAATGACATGGATTTTTCTACCCCGAAAACATATATAATATGCGTATGCTCATGTAGAAAATTATCAAATTAAATATGCGGGTATTAGGCCTAATCACGTTATAGCGATTCATTAATGCAAAGTAAATGCAAACATCATGCCAAAAAAAATTTCATTCATGAAAATGCTATGCCAACGCGATGAACATTTTTAATTTATGATTTTTATTAATTCCGATGCATGGTTATTTAATTATGGAAAATGCAATAAATGCGAATAGCAATATGACATGTTAAATAATTTTATACATGGGTGCAAATGGCATATTAATATCTACATATTTTCTGAACATATTTCATATTGAAAACATTTCGGAACGGTGCACGGATATTTTTTTAACGTCAATCTAAATACTTTAAAAAAATAAAAAGAAAAAAGGCAGGGAGGGCTGGCTCACCTACGGTCCTTGCCCATCCGTTGGCTGAGGCTTGGGAAGCTGGCCAGGCGATCTAGGCCGAGCGGAAGGCCATGCGGGGGCGTGCGAGGCGGTCAACGGGGAGCTCCTCGTCCCCGAGCTCGAGCTCGCCCTGCGCGAGCGAGCAACCGGCGGCTACGGCGACGACCGGGGCGAGGCTGGATGGCGGGATCCGGCAGGAAAGCGCGGGGGGATGGCCGGATCCGACGATTGCGGACCGGTTCCCGGCCGGAGGGGAGGCCGGCGGCGGCTGGCGGCGCGGAGAACGGGTGGGTGGCGGCGATCTCCTGCAGGGAAGAGGCCATGGGAAAGGTGAGAGGGAGAGGAAGGAGAAGGAAGGAAAGGGAGAGGGGGCCGGCTGGGCAGCTCTCCGGCCAGGGGCGGCTCCGGTGAGGACCACAGCCGGCGAGCTGGCTGCGGGCAGGAGGACTCCGGCGAGGAGCTTGGCAGCCATGGGAGCTCGGGCAAGCTTCGTGAACGGCGGGATCCGGGCCCGGAACAGCTCGAACGGGCCCAGATGGGCTCGGGCGGGCGGGCTGGAATAGGGAGAAGGCTGCTAGGGTTGGCTTGGGTTTGCACGCAGAACGAGGGGAGTTAGGGGCTATATATAGGTTTAGGGCTAGGGTACGGCTCTGTCCGTTTTTGGACTGTCGGATGATGATCCGACGTTCGGAAGCGGAGGCTCGGGGCTATAGCGACTGTGTAGAGGGGCAAAGTGGGGAAGAGAGAGAGAATGGTGACCCGTGGCATAGGGTTTTAAAATGCCGAAAACGTCCGATGAATACCGATAGCCGCACTGCTACGACTGACCGACGGGGTATCTAACGAACTTGGATCGCGACGAAATTCGACGGGCGGTCTATCTACGATATAAACAGGATCGCACGTCAAGTTTCGAACCAATCCGAGAATATTTTGGCACGCGCTTAAAAACAGTTTTATTTAACTGATGCCACGGGCGTGTGCGTGTGTGGTTTGGTCTCGAGACGGGCAATGGCAAAACAGAGAGAACCGACAACTACGAACGGATGCAAGTTTTTCGAAAACGGGCAAAACAGATGATGCGAATGATGCGATGATGAATGCGACAACCAGACGAACACATTGACGAGACGGAAAAAAGGGGAATCTTCTGCAATCTTCTGGAGCATCGGTCCCGGGCTTGTCACACCATCTCTTCGACCATGAAAAGACGTTTGAATTCTTGGTACGATTGGCAGATACCAAAGAACATTAATGGGTATTTTGGTCTGACTCTTCTCACCCATACCGTTGTCTACCAGAACATACCTGGAAGCATTGCAAATGGGGCAATAGTTCAAGCCCGCATACTCAAGCCTAAATAAGGCACATCCATTCACTACAGGAATCTGAGAATTTGCCGTCTGCTATGGCTGACGGCAAAGGGGGAAACCCCGGACGGCAAAGGCTTTGCCGTCAGTCAGCTGACGGCAAACTAGATGGCAAAAAAATATCCGGTGAAGAGCTTCTTTGCCGTCTGCTTTCCTACGGCGGACGGCAAAGAATCTTTGCCATGAGGGGGCCGACGGCAAATACACTGGGACGGCAGATCCCCAAACGGTCCCGTCAAGTGCTAACGGTCCTTTACCGTCTGCCGTACCACCCTTTGCCGTCCGCCGTATGTGGGCCGACGGCAAAGGGAGCACTGCCAGCCTCCCCCCCGCCACCTTTGCCGTCAGCCATATGGGCTTTCCTTTGCCGTCTGCCGACCCTCCTTTGCCGTCTGCCCATGTACTAGGCCGACGGCAAAGGGGCGCTCCCAGCGTGGCTCAGCCAGGCTTGCTTGAGCCTTGGCCGTCTGCCTTATGCCTTTGCCGTCGGTGGGCCGGACGGCAAAGACTCAAACAGCCCCCCTTTATTTTGCTTCCTATTATATCCCCCAATTTCACAATAATCAGGATATATATATATATTTGACAGGAATAAATTTGTTTCCGTACTCATAACCATATTAAAATAACTTTCATCCATAGTACATACATATTATTCAAGTTGCATCCGTACCAAACCATATATTACACCAGTTCATCCATATGCATACAAAGTTTCATATATATCCATATACTACAATAGTTTCAATACAAGCTTTCCCGTGAAGCCATGGTTACAAGAAAGCATATTCAAGCATTCATCATATAATCCAAGCTTCCCGTGAAGTGAATGTAATCTGCAAAATGACAAATAAGAAAAGTTAGAAGAAGAATACTAGATGAAGAAGAGGAGTATATATAGGTTATTTCGGAGAGAACTTAGCTAAGTTAGGTGGAATAGGTCATCTTGGAGCTACATAGCCTTATTACGTCCATTTAGGACAGAACTTAGCTAGTATAGGTCATTCTAGAGCTAACTTGGATAAAATATGTCATTTTGTAGCCAACTATGATTATTATATCCGTTTTGACCTTATTATGTCATTTTGGAGCTAAATTAGTCATTTTAATGAGCTAACCAAGGTTCTTATGATGTTTTTACCTAACTATGCTAATTATGTCATTTTGGAGGATAATTAGCTAAGTATGTCTTTGTTGGGGAAAATAACCTACGTAGAAGAAGAAAGAGAAGAAGCAAGAAGAGAAGAAGCAAGAAGAGAAGAAGAAGGAGAAGGAGAAGGAAGAGGAGAAGAAGAATAAAAGAAGAAGGTCAAGAATAAGGAGAAGAAGGAAGAAGGAGAAGGAGCTTCTCTCCTCCTTCTCCTTCTTCTCCTTCTTCTTCCTCCTTCTCCTTCTCCTTCTCCTTCTTCTTCTCTTCTTCTTCTTCTTCCTTCTTTTCATTTTTCCTCTTTCTTCTCCTCTTGTCCCCTTCTTCGGGCTAAATTAGCTAATTATGCCTTTTGCAGCTAATTATTTCATTTTGGAGGATAATTAGCTAAGTATAGGTCATTTTTTATTAAATAGGCCATTTTGGAGCTAAGTAAGCTAATTATGTCATTTGTTGGATATTAGCCAATTTAGTCTTTTTTGGATGAGTCTAAGCTACGTAGAAGTAGAAGAGAAGAAGCAAGAAGAGAAGAAGAAGGAGAAGTAAAAGAAGAAGGAGGAGAAGGAGAAGAAAGGAAAGGAAAGGAAGAAGAAAAAAGAAGGACAAGAAAGGAGAAGAAGCTTCTCTCCTCCTTCTTCCTTCTTCTCCTTCTTCTTCCTCCTTCTCCTTCTCCTTCTTCTTCTCTTCTTCTTCTTCCTTTTTTTTTCATTTCTCCTCTTTCTTCTCCTCTTGTCCTCTTCTTCGGGCTTAATTAGCTAATTATGCCTGTTTGGAGCTAATTATTTCATTTTGGAGGATAAATAGCTAAGTATAGGTCATTTATTATTAATTTGGCCATGTTGGATCTAACTAAGCTAATTATGTCATTTAGGTGGAAGCCAAGCTAAGTATAGGCCATTCTAGAGCTAACTTGGGTAAAATATGTCATTTTGGAGGCAACTATGATTATTAAATCCATTTTGACCTTATTATGTCATTTTGGAGCTAAATTAGTCATTGTAATGAGCTAACCAAGGTTCTTATGATGTTTAAACCTAACTATGCTAATTATTTCATTTGGAGGATAATTAGCTAAGTATAGGTCATTTTTTATTAAATAGGCCATTTCGGAGCTAACTAAGCTAATTATGTCATTTTGTTGGATAATTAGCCAATTTAGTCTTTTTTGGATGAGTCTAAGCTACGTAGAAGTAGAGAAAGAGAAGAAGCAAGAAGAGAAGAAGAAGGAGAAGTAAAAGAAGAGAGGAGGAGGAGGAGAAGAGAGGAGAAGGAGAAGGAGAAGGAAAGGAGAAGAAGAAGAAAGAAGAAGGAGAAGAAGCTTCTCTCCTCCTTCTTCTCCTTCTTCTCCTCTTCTTCCTCCTTCTCCTTCTTCTTCTCTTCTTCTTCTCTCTTCTCTTCTTCTTCTTCTTCTTTCATTTTCCTCTTCTCTTCTCCTCCTTCTCCTTCTTCTCCTTCTTCTCACCAAACATACCATTATCGTCATCACGACGGTGAAGCACGGTGGCTCTGGCTTGTTTCACCTGGAGAAGGCTGCCCTAGAGAACGCTCCACT
This sequence comes from Hordeum marinum, assembly GCA_022496015.1. Classification (NCBI taxonomy): domain Eukaryota; kingdom Viridiplantae; phylum Streptophyta; class Magnoliopsida; order Poales; family Poaceae; genus Hordeum; species Hordeum marinum. Next base: position 4,025 of record JAAAWK010000271.1, on the reverse strand, counting down.
GTAGAAGGGTCGTGCGATGCGTTTCGGGAGATATTCTGCACCAAACATCGTTTGCAATGTGTCGTTAGCATGATGACACTCTTAAGATCACTGCATTGAAATGAAACTCACCGTCCCCGCCATGTTAATGAGTGGCATCGCCGGAGGGACTTGGCCGGTCTTCTCGCACATAGACTGTACATTTGGTTTCGACAAGTCAAACTTTTTAGTTATTAATGAAACGGACATTAAAATGCAAGATTTGAAATAATATGAAGAAGAAACTCACCACGAAGAGCTCGTACATGGCCCTGTTAGACGCATCATTCCGTGCCCTCTCCGCCTCCAGCAATGCAGTCGTCCTCTCCTCCAGCTCCTTCATCTCCTTATCCTTCTCCACCAAAGCCGCCTTCATTGCATCTCTCTCCTTCAGAATAGCAGCCTGCAATAGAACTCATTGTTACCATTGTAATCATATTGGTTCCCACGCACAACATAATGCGGAAAGATAGTTGAGTCCATTAAACTAACCTCGATGGCGAGCTCGACTGGCCGTGGACGAGGTGTTATCTCAGGACAGGAGCTCGTTTGGCGTGCCTTTATCTGCCGGAGAGTGCTAGGACAACGTATAAGGCCGTCTCCAATGGCGATCGAGCCATGGGGCCTCCCGTTGCCAGCTATCATCACCAGCTCTGGATCAATAGGCCCGTCGCTCGGGTTAAAGTCCTCCCCTTTCCTCGCCTTCCCGTGGTCTCTGTACTTCATGAGCTTTTGGTTGGAGGAGATGTTGGTGAAGTTTTCTGGATGCTCAAGGTCAGACTCAGAGAATGCCTTGACCTTCTTGTACGAGGCAGTATGGGCCATCGCATACAGGTCGTACATTTGTGGCACCTCCGTCTTATTTAGATGCGCCTAAAAGAGAGAGAGAGAGAAAATTGTATTAGTAAAGGGCTCAAGATAGCATTAAGAATGAATTGCATGAGGCATGAAGCAAACCACATACCCAGTTCTCGCCAAATTGGATTAAGTTGACGCTCCCTTGATGGTGTGGCACACCAACCATTTTTCCACGCCTCTCCTTGGCGTTGTTGTGGCTGGCCTCCCACGTTTCGGAGCACCACTGATCCACCAAGGCCTCCCAACAATCCAACTTATCCACACACCATCTTGGGGGCACCTAAGTTAATAAAGAAATTTGAGCGCGTAAGAACCAAATCAAGGAAACTAACTACAAAGCTTTAATAATATGTAATTACCTTCATGTAATGCTCCTTCTCCATCTTAGAATCGCGGCACTTCGCCTTGTCCTTCCTAATACGACGCGAGGCATAGTAATCTCGAACAGCCTGCACCCGAGCCTCGTGCCGAAAGTTTTGAAGTAGGCGGCGACATTGGGTATCGATAACCTTTGCCGTCCTCCTCGTATCCCTCCTCACACCTGTAGTAGGTCTGCAAACGAGACAACACCGATTAGTACAATAACTAGCTACGGTTGATTTATAATTGTGTAAAGGAGAAATTACCCAGAACTGTCGGATCACCATGTCGGCCCTCGTGTGGCACAAAACACCGTCGATCTCCACCTCCGGCGGGGCCGGGGCACCCAAGTAGTGCTCCCAGGTCATTCCTACCTCTCGCTCCCGACCGGGCAATGTAACAAACCCCGGGAAGTTTTTACGGCAAAGCACACCAAGGACGCTGTTGGGCTTGCGGACACCCTTGGCAACAATCCAACCCCTGCAGTATGACAAATTAAAGCCAAAACAATAAATATTTGAGAAAACGTGAAGGCAAAAGGTTAAATAAGAGTAAATTAACTTACTTCTCCCCATTTGGCTTAATCGACCACCTCTGCTCGCGGGTCGCCGGCATGAGCGGGAGCCCCGAACTACCACGCTGGTAGACGGTAGCCCCCTCACCCAGCTCCTCGTCGCTATCAGCATGGCCACTTGGCTCAGGCTGACCCTCATCAGGCCAGGTATCCCACTGGGTCTCTGGGGCCGTACCCTCATCCCTGCTTTGCTCCGGAGTCGCCTGGAACGAAGCCTCTGGGACACGAGTCTCGTGGGTCGAAGGCACATCGACCTGAGGCGCGTCGACCTGAGGCTCGTCGACCTGAGGCTCGTCGACCTGAGGCTCGTCGACCTGAGCTCGTCCACCCTAGAAGTCCTGTGCTCAGGTGAATCAGCTTGGGGTGGCGGCGAGGAAGGCGTGGCAGCCACCGCCCTACCTCTCCCACGGGCACGTGTACCTTTAGTACAACATAAATACCAACATGAGTAATAAAATGTATATAAATACCAACATGACTACAACATAAATACCAACATGAGTACAACATAAATACCAACATGAGTAATACCTTTAGTACCTCTCGCCTTCGCGGGGAGTCGACCTCCTCTCACGGGGCCGCGAGAGTCGAAGAAGCGGCCACTCCATGCAGAGTAGAGAGCAACGCTCTCCGAAGAGGCGACTCAGGAATGGAAGTACCCATCCCGCGACCCGCCGACGAAGAAGGAGCCGCGGAGTGCTTTCGACCCTTTCCCACCATCTTTCAACACCTGTCATGACAAAGAGTAAATGAAATTAGTACAACATAAATACCAACATGAGTAATAAAATGTATATAATTTAAGTGTATCATCGTCATAAATACCAACATTACTAATAAAAATTGAATACCTAACATGAACTCAAAATTTATATGTAGTAATAGTTGAATACCTGACATGAACTAATCGTGCTCGTCTATATATGCTTCGGGGTCAATAAATGCATCATGATCATCACTATCATCAATAAATGCATCATCATCATCACTATCAGGAAGAACATGTGGAAGGCCACCATTATGTAATTGGTCAAGAAGTGACAGGTCATCCGCAGCAGTAACCTCTTCTTCTTCCTACTCTTCCTGTTCGGGCTCAGGTGTTAAGACGGATTCACTGTCGCTGTCTACTTCAATGTTCTGGGGTGAAGTAGAGCGGTTCTTGAAACGTTTCTTGGACATACGTGTTTCTTGGAAGAATTCTCCTTCATATGTGTCTGGGTTAATGTGAGGTTCGTAATCCTCTTCATTGAGGGTAGGTGGTCTAAAATGTGGTGGCACTTCATAAACGACATCCCAACCTTTCAGATTTGGATTAGTTTGGCAGGCCCACGGTAGATAGAAAACTTGTGTCGCCTGTTGAGCCGTAATATAGACATCGGGAACATCTAAGTGGGTGTTTTGGTTGATTTCGACTAGTCCTATATGTTCATGAGTCCTTCTAGTCTCCCTCGGCTCAAACCAATGACATTTGAAGACTACGACGGTCGGTGGGTTTTCACCATAGAATAGAAGTTCATAAATTGCTTCAACTCTTCCATAATACTCGGTGCCTCCTTCGCCGATAGCAGAGACACAACAATTTGTAGTCTTTAGGTCGGGCATAGATAGCTCTTTGCCAAAGGTACGAAAGTGATACCCGTTGATGTTGTATTTGTGAAATGAACGGACCTTATAGTCAAAACCATTAGCGACTTGTCTCAACTCGGCGTCCATAGACTCTGCATCAGCCTACAAGTTTAATACGAAAGAATGGATGCATTAGCCGCAAATTAGACCAAGAAATCAAATGGACCATTAATGGTAATTAATTACCCTTTGTTTGAACCAAGAGATGAAACCGGGATAGTCGCCTCCATGCTTTGCGAGAAGCTCATACTCTTCGACGGAATCCTTTTCGATGACCGCTCCATCCGCTCCATCCGAGAATTCGGCAACGTATCGACTATATCAAATATCCGGGAATAAGAGTAGTTGAAAGGAATTAGAAGTTGCGGAACAATAATTTACCGAGAACTTACTCGATGTACGGCCGCACTTCTGTTAGGTTGGTGAAGATATACAATGAAATGGTCCGCCATTCTTCGACATCCAACGATTTCCCTTTCGAAGCACCGGATGGTGCGAGCTTCCCTTTGAATAGGCTGAGGTTGGATCGACCTTTTTTTGGATTGTCATCATTGTACCGAGGCTTCGGGTTATGCAAATGATGATTTTT
>JAAAWK010000270.1:0-140574 GCA_022496015.1 Hordeum marinum | reverse complement strand
TTCAGGGACAAGGCCAGTTGATCCAGTTGCTTGTTCAGGGAACCTGGGAAACAACAACAACAGAAAAACAATCCACCGCCTCCGCCACCTATGGATATGCTTACCAGGTTCTTGAGGTTGAATCCTCCGAGGTTCTCCAGCAGCCCTGAACCTATTGTGGCTGATGATTGACTCTCGTGCAGTCAGTAGGAATCTGCAGACAGTTGGATGCACAGATGCAGAGAGGGTGAGGTTTGCCTCACATCTGTTGGAGGGTCCTGCCGCAGCTTGGTGGGACAACTACTTGGTCACTTACCCCATTGATACTATCACCTGGGCACAGTTTCAGGCAGCTTTCCATGCCGCACATGTGTCAGCTGGTGCAATGAGTCTGAAAAAGAAGGAGTTCCGCAGCTTGCGTCAGGGAGGTCACACAGTTAATGAATATGTGGAGGAATTTAATAAACTTGCACGATATGCTCCTAATGATGTTAATACTAATGCATCTAGGCAGGAGAAATTCTTGGAGGGCCCGAATGATGATTTGGGTGTTCAGTTGACAGTGGCCACTTTTGGTAATTGCCAGGAGCTTATTGATAAGGCTATTGTGCTTGAGGGAAAGCATCAGGCCATAGAGAACCGCAAGAGGAAGTACAGCAACAGTAACAAGTATAACTCAGGACCACAGCAGAAGCCACACACTTCATATCATCATCATGGAGGTAATGGGCATCATCATCATCATGGAGGTAATGGGCATAATCATAATGGAGGGAATGGCCACAACCATAATGGCCACCATCATCACAAGGGCACAAGAGTGGCAATGGTAATGGCAGTGGTAATGGTAATGGAGGTACTAACAACCAGAACCGTCAGAGTGTGCCTGTGTAGAGGGACATTAGTCAGGTTCAGTGCTTCAAGTGCAGGAAGATGGGCCACTATTCCAATGCTTGTCCAGAGAGCAATAATGGTAATGGGAATTCAGGAGTCAACAAGCCAAACTCCTTCCAGAAGGGTCATGTCAACCATGTTAATGTGGAGGAGGTCTATAATGAGCCTGATGCGGTGATTGGTAAGTTTTTGATCAATTCAGTACCTGCACTTGTTCTGTTTGATTCCGGTGCATCGCATTCATTCATATCGCATGTATTTGTGGTAAACATAAGTTGCCAACCGTAGTACTTAAGTCACCTATTCTAGTAAGTTCTCCTGGGGCTGAGATGGAAGTAAGTTTGGGATGTTTTCAGATGCCCTTGTCTATTGGGAAGCATTTTTTTCCTACAGATTTGATTATATTGGAGTCACAAGGTCTGGATATTATTTTGGGTATGGATTGGATGATCAAAAATCGGGGTGTTATTGATTGTGCCAGTCGATCTATATCTCTAGATGCACCAGGGGGAAGAGGATCAAATATGCATGTAAGTATCAACATAAGCGGTACAAGTGAACTCTCTTAAGGGGGGTAGCCTGGAAGAGGTTCCAATTGTGAAGGAATATCTAGATGTGTTTCTAGAAGAGTTGCCAGGTATGCCACCAGATAGAGATATTGAGTTTCTTATTGATTTAATACCAGGCACCGGACCTATTGCTAAGAGACCGTATAGAATGCCTCCTCAAGAGTTGAGGAATTGAAGAAGTAGTTAAGGGAATTGCAGGCACAAGGATTTATTCGCCCAAGCTCATCACCTTGGGGAGCCCTTGTTTTTGTTTGTTGAGAAGAAGGATGGAACTCTGAGGATGTGTTGATTATCGTTCTCTGAATGAGGTAACCATTAAGAATAAGTATCCTTTGCCTATGATAAATGATCTGTTTGACCAGTTGGAGGGAGCTACTGTGTTTTCCAAGATTGATCTTCGTTCTGGTTATCATCAATTACAGATTCGTGAACAAGATATTCCAAAGACTGCTTCACTACGAGGTATGGGCTGTATGAGTATACTGTTATGTCATTTGGATTGACTAATGCCCCTGCATATTTCATGAATATGATGAACAAGGTGTTTATGGAGTTCTTGGATAAGTTTGTGGTTGTTTTCATTGATGATATATTGGTGTTTTCCAAGAATAAGGAAGAGCATGAGGAGCATCTGCGTTTGGTATTGGAGAAGTTGAGGGAGCACAATTGTATGCCAAGTTCAGCAAATGTGAGTTTTGGTTGGATGAGGTAGCATTCCTTGGACATGTTATATCAGGTAATGGAGTTGCAGTCGATCCATCCAAGGTTGCCGCAGTCACAGAGTAGGAGTCACCCACGTCAGTTGGGAGATTCGCAGCTTTTTGGGCCTTGTAGGTTATTACAGGAGGTTTATTGAAAACTTTTCCAAGATTGCAAAGCCTATGACTGAATTGTTGAAGAAGGGGAAGAAATTTGTTTGGACTGAGGATTGTGAAGCTAGCTTTCAGGAGTTGAAGCAATGTTTGGTTACAACACCGGTGTTAATTTTGCCAGACATACATAAATACTTCCAGGTATATTGTGATGCATCTCGTTAGGGACTTGGGAGTGTTTTGATGCAGGAAGGTAAAGTTGTTTCTTATGCTTCACGCCAGCTTAGGAATCATGAGCATAATTATCCTACACATGATTTGGAGTTAGCCTCAGTTGTGCATGCATTGAAAACTTGGAGGCATTATCTTGTTGGTAATCATTGTGATATATTTACTGATCATAAGAGCTTGAAGTATTTTTACTCAGAGGGAGTTGAATCTCAGACAAAGGAGATGGTTGGGTCTTATTAAAGATTATGATTTGAACTTGCAGTATCATCCTGGTAAGGCAAATGTTGTTGCTGATGCTTTGAGTCGTAGGAGCCATGTTAATGCAGTAAATATTAATGATATGCCACCAGAGTTATGTGAGCAGTTCAGAAGTCTCATGTTGGGGATGGTTCCTAAGGGCTATTTGGCAACACTTGAGGTAAAGCCTACTTTGCTAGACAGGATCAGAGAAGCTCAAAAGGATGATAAGTATATTGCTGAGATAAAAGAGAATATGTTAAGGGGGAAGGCACAAGATTTTCATGAGGACGAACATGGAGCCATATGGTTTGAGAAGCGTATCTGTGTACCCCAAGATGCAGAGATCAGGAAGTTGATTCTTCAAGAGGCGCATTATTCACCTTATTCCATCCACCCAGGTACTAGTAAGATGTACTTGGATTTGAGGGAGAGATTTTGGTGGCCTAGCCTGAAGGGGAAATTGCTGAGTATATTGCAATATGTGATGTGTGCCAGAGAGTTAAGGCAGAGCACCAGAAACCGACAGGTTTGTTACAACCATTGCCTATAACTGATTGGAAGTGGGATCAGATTGGTATGGATTTCATTATAGGGTTACCAAGGACTCGATCAGGTTATGATTCTATTTGGGTAGTTGTTGATCGTTTGACTAAAGTTGCTCATTCATCCCGGTAAAGACTACCTATACAAGTGCTAAGCTAGCAAAGATTTATATGTCCAGAATTGTTTGTCTGCATGGAGTTCCAAGGAAGGTAGTGTCTGATAGAGGTACTCAGTTCAATCTAGGTTTTGGCGTCAATTGCACGAGTCCTTGGGCACTAGGCTGGAGTTCAGTACAACATTTCAACTGCTGACAGATGGGCAGACAGAGAGGGTGAATCATATTTTGGAGGATATGTTGAGAGCTTGTGCTTTGGACTATGGGTCCAGTTGGGATGATAATTTACCATATGTAGAGTTCTCATATAATAACAGTTATCAGGCTAGTCTGAAGATGGCACCATTTGAGTTCCTGTATGGTAGGAAGTGCAGGACACCATTGATGGGATGAGGTTGGAGAGAAGGTAGCACAGTCCAGACAGAAGAGTTATGCTGATGCAAAGCGTAAGGAGGTGACATATGAGGTAGGAGATCGTGCATACCTTAGAGTTTCACCGCTTCGTGGAATTAAAAGGTTTGGAATCAAAGGTAAATTAGCACCACGCTTTGTGGGGCCTTACGAGATCTTGGAGCGCCGAGGAGAGGTAGCTTATCAGCTGGAGTTGCCAGAATCCTTGTCAGGAGTCCATAATGTGTTTCATGTATCCCAGTTGAAGAAGTGCCATGTAGAGATGGCGGATGTTCCTTTGAGAGATACAATGCCACTTGAGGCAATTCAGTTGGAGACTGACTTGACATATGAGGAGAAGCCTGTTAAGATTCTGGAGACAGCAGAGAGAATTACTCGCACCAAGACAATCAGATTATGCAAAGTTCAATGGGATCATCAAACAGAGGAGGAGGCTACTTGGGAACGAGAGGAAGACCTCACGCAGGATCACCCACACCTATTTGCTAGCCAACCCGAATCTCGAGGGCGAGATTCATCTTAAGGGGGGTAGGTTGTAACATCCCAATTTTCCTAAACTAGGATGTTAATAGATCATTCATATGCATCTCATATTGTTCTATGCATTATTTAATTTTCTGAAAATTCTCTTCATTATGCAAACTAAAGGCAAATTATTGGAGTGGAGATAATATGACTTCTCCCCTGTCAGATAAAAAGTTCACAATGTCCAGAATCACATTTGTGTTCATCTCACATGTCCTTGCAATTTTATAAACTTCAAATTCTTTTGAATTTATTTAAAAAATGCTCTTTGTGTGCCCTTTTGCCTAGAATTTTTATTTACATTGCATTAGGTTTGGCATTAGAATTACTATAGGTTATATTATTAGTATATATTTTTTCCATGTGTTTTTGTTTTTATATATATTTATTTTGGTAGTTTATTTTAGCCACAAAATTGTTTCTATCAGTTTTTAAAAAAAAATAAACACACTGTGCAACTGGGGCCGCACAGTGGCCCAAAAGGGACTTTGGTCGCGCAGCACACCGCAGCAGGCCAGCTCACGATCCCCACCGCGCCTCCAGCCGCTGACACGCGGGGCCCGCACCTCCCTTCTTCCTCCCCGAGATGGACTCGGTCCCGTCGCACGCACGCGAATCAGGCGCTCGAGCCGGTTCGATTCCTCCCATGCGCTGCTTGGACACCTTGGATGCGAGGGAGATCCCTCGAGGAACACCGTAGAGAGGACCCCGCTCCCAATTTGTTTCCGCGTCCGCAAGAATTTGGATCTCGCCGGGAGCACGGACCACCACCACTGTCGCCTGCAGAGAGGACCCCCACCACCAGTAGAACCACCGTCGCCACCGCCGTCGCACGCCGCATACTGTAGTACTCACCATCAAGAATGGGCACTCTATAATACAAACTCTCCACAGTAGACACATCCATCTTCCTCCACGGTGATGAAACCGAAGCAATGGAGACCAAAGCTTTGGTACCAATTGTGGGATCACTAGAAGAGTATGTTTAGAGGGGGGTGAATAGACTATCAGCAGGAATTTAAAATCTACACAAGGTGCAAAGTTAAGTGTTGGCAGATTTTAGCATATATATATATCAAGTCTAGCACTACCTGCACATGCAAGTCATCAAGTATAGCAGCGGAATGTAAAGACATTGCACATGAAAGTAAGGAGTAGAGATAGGGAGATCAAACGCATGAAGGACACAAAGATTTATCCCGTGGTTCCGATAGGTGTTGCGATTGTATGTCCACATTTATGGAGTCTTCAACCCACGAAGGGTAATGGTCGTGAGAGTCCAGGAAGGAGAAACCCTGACTATTCCATACCATCTTCCATCCACAAAGGACTAGCCTCACTCGGGGTAGATCTTCACTAAGTAGGGCGATCTCCTTGCCCTTACAAACTTCTTGCTTCACTCCACAACACGAAGTAGGAGGCTCCCAAGCAGCACGTAACCAATCTAGGAGGTACCACCCTCCAAAGGTAATAGGATTGATAATGTTGATGAACTCCTTGCTCTTGTGCTTCAGTATGATAGTCCTGCTCAACACACAGTCACTCTCTCACAGATTTGGCTATGGTGGAAGAGATTGATTTAGTGGAAAGCAACTTGGGGAGGCTAGAGGTCAAGATTCATATGCTTGGAATGGAATGGCATGATCTCAAACACATGAGTAGGTGGCTCTCTCTCAGAAAATCAGTTGGTATAAGTGGGGGTCTGTTCTGAGTGCTTCTCTTGCAAGTGAGTGGTGGGTGGAGGGGTATATATAGACATATCCAAAAATCCAGCCGTTACAACCCTATAAGTCCAACTCGGTGACAGTGATGTGTTAATCTCGGTGGTACCGAGTTTCCTAAAAGGTAGCAAATTTTGAATCTTGGTGAGACCGATACATAAAACTTAGTTGGGGCCGATAAGGTGACCAATGGTCAGATTGCCAGATCGGTGACGTCGATTGAACAAACTCGGTCGGACCAATTTTTTGAATTTGCGTAACAGAATGTTGGCAACCCAAACTCGGTGGCACCGAATCAGAATTGGTTGCACCGATGGGCTAGGGTTTGGCTTGAGTTTGTGTGAGGCTGAAAATCCGTGGCACCGAGTGGGAAGTGTTGGTTGCACCTATTTTGGATATTGGCTGTGGACATGCTTTGTGGAATAGCTTGTGGATGTATGTGGAGACTATCACTTGTGCATGTATGAGCATTTTGTTCACCAACAATACCTTACCCCCTCTTAATAGTATTGGCTTTCCTATGGACTCAAAGTGATTTCACACAAAGTAAAATGTAGAGTCCTTGTGACAGCCCAAGTGCTGTCCCTACCCTTTTATGGCATGTAATCTCTTGTATGAACCTTGTGTCATGAGTTGTGAAATGATATTGCACCTTGTCCATGCCATGTCTTGTCTTGCATTCATGCATCATGCATCCATCATGCCATGTCTGGCTTTTGGGTAGTGACCTTGTTTGTGAGTGTGGCTTGTGTTGTGTGTGTTGTTGGTTTATTGGTGGTGCACCTCCTTCTCTTCCCCTCTCTTTTCTTTGCAACAAAACCCCCACCCAATGCCTTGTTTCCCATGTCTTTTAGCAGCAGTTTTAAGTTGTCAATTATATTGTTTAAAAATGTTCAAGTGCTAGCCAAAAATGTTTTGAGCATGTGAGTGTTGGTATTTTGTGGTTTTGAGCTTTTATGTATTGGGGTATTAAATAACAGGGGCTGGTATTTTTTAAAATTATTTAAATTACTTGTCCAAAATTCAGCTTGATATTTTTAGTTAATGGTGCATTTTATTTCTTATGTCAAAATATTTTGTTTTGTAAAAAATCCTTTTATTTCAATTTAGTGGGTTTTTCTTGTGTTTTTGTTATTCGCAAAGAGGAGGCTCCCTCTATTTTATTTTCTGAGTGTGTGTGTGGGCACTGGGCCTTCCCCCGGCCCAGGTGACCCCCCGTGCGGCCCAGCAGGTAGCTGACGGCTACCTGCATCTTCCTCCGCCGTTAGCAGGTTCAGAGAGAGAGAGTGAGCGCGGGAGAGCAGACGCGGTCGCCGTTAGGGGCTCATGGACGTCGAGGCCCTCCCCTTTTTAAAGCGCAGATCCCTAGGGTTTTCCCCTCTTCCTCCCTGCCGCCGCCGCTCCCTTCCCACCATCCTTATATCCTTCTCTCCTTCTTCTTCTTCTTCTTCCCTTCGGGTAAGGTTAAGTGAGAACAGAGTTTCAGAGAGCAGTGAGGCCGCTCGTCGACGCCTTCGTCTTCGCGCCTCTGGTGGCCCTCGTCATCGGCGGAGATGGCGTGGGGCAAGGCGACGTCGTCCTTGATCCATTTCCGGTTCTAGGAGGCTCCTAGGGTTCGTCTTCCTCTTCCTCGCCACCAGGTCGTCGTCGGGTCTGCTTCCTCTCCGTCGCTGTCGTCGTCTCCGCCTCTCCTTCCTCTCCGCACGTCCGGGTCGTCGTCGCCCTCCCCTCGGTGAGCAGTTGACGCGCAGCCCTCCTCCCTTGTAGCTAGTGTCGTCGCCGTCGTGTTCGTGTCGCCGCCGGTTGGAAGGTGAGCCCTTGAGCTCGCTACCGTCCCCCTCGTCACGAGGCAAACCGGGAGATGGATTCCGTAGTATCCGTAGTCCCCGCAGTAGCTTCCCCTTGTCGGAGAGGCCGTAGTCGCCGGCAATCGTCGTCGTTGCGTTGTCTGTCGCCGGCGTCATCAGTTTTGTTAGTTAGGTGCATATGTGTGTGTATTAGTGAGCTTGATGGCCTCCTTTGTTAAGTGCCGCATCGATAGCAGAGTGGCAAACCGGCTCGGGGTAGCAACCAGTCGGTCGGGGGTTCGAGCCCTCCCCCCTCCCCCTTTTGTTTGTCTTTTTTTCTATTTTTATTTTGTTTTCCTCCTTTGCTGTGTAGTGTATGTGTGTAGGTGCAAACCACCATGTATGTATGTTTTTCCTGCTGTTTATATGTGTGGGTGTATGTGTGTATAAATGATGCTTCATTTATGTGGTATGTATGTATGCATGTGTGTATGTGTGTGTGTGTGCTTAATGCATATATACATATGGGTGTGTGCTCATATGCACTTGGGCATATGTGTGCACATGTGTGTGTGTGAGTGATGATCACCTACACATTTATGCTTGTGAGAGTGTGTGTGCTCATGTGCACTTCCCCGTGTGCATGTGTGAGTGCTAAGTGCATGTGTTTGTAAGTATGCATGCATGTATGTGTATGGCAAGTGGGCCATGGGGACATAGTGCCTATGACCATTGGGTCCCCCATTGTGAGATACATATTAACTTGATTTAATTCTGTTATTTCCATTTGTAGTCAATGTCCAAATCTGGATATGCTCTTTTGGGGCGACTTCCTAAAAGGGAAAGTTTGACTTATAACTTGAATAGGTTTTGAGTGCCTTGTATCGATTTGTGGTGTGTGGCCTTGTGTTATGCAAACATAGGAGTGTGACATATGATTTTGGGGTAGAAAGAGCCAAGGAATCCACTGGGTGCTTCCAGATTTCACTTTTGAGCAAGTTTATAAAACTGTCATTTTCTGCTGTGATGCTACTTTGTCATTTTTGCCTGATTTAATCCATGCTTGCTTTGGGGAATGTGGCAACTAGGAAGTGCTAGTGTTTTATGTCTATTATGCCATGGTATTTTTTTAACATGAGAATCACCCATATAAGTGGGAAACATGATGCAAAGTAGCCAACTTATGTTTCTGTTTTCAACATGCTAAATATTTCTAAGTTTGAGAATCTGCTGTTATTTTTATGCCATGAAGAGTGGTTGACTTGTGTTATGTTGATAATTAGCTCATGCTCAGTGTTAGTATTTTGGAGTAGATGTTGTCTACTAGCACCCTGTTAATTTTCATGCCAAGAGGTGGTCTCTAACACCTTTAACTTCTACTGTCAACATGCTACCATATTAACTCAGATTCCGGAAAAACTGTTATTTTCACTAAGTCCCATAAAACTGTTTCATCATGCCAACTTGATAGCTTCATGCTTATTGATGTGTGCCTCCTTTCCAGATTATGTAGTTAGGTAATTTGATAAGCATGTGATGTAGTTTCTGTAAATAGCTTGTTTGTGGCAGTAGGATTAATGTAGCTCAAGTTGTGGGCTGTGTAAGTTGCTATGTTGCTATTTTGTGGTAGATTGTTTGTTTTATTGTTTTGTGACTTGTAGGAGCTATACTCCATGGAATTGGTTGATATTTGAGTCTATTGTGGTTGGTTTTTTATTGCCTAACCAGTGGCTACCTTGGGATGCCAAGAATTAGCCCATGGCCTTGTTGTCTTGTGTTTGCCTTCGTACCTTGTCGTGAACGTATCGTGAGAACCGTAACTCTGTTTTCTTGCATTCTTTATATGCATTTCTATCGATTTTGCATGATGCATCCATATTTGCCATGTTCATGCATGTCTAAATAACTTAACATGAGGTTTTGTCCAGATTCATTAATAACCAGTCCTTGCATGTGAAACATGACTAGTTTTGGATTGCCATGTTTAATTCTTCATAAATGAATCATGCATCATCTTGGTTGTGCATTGCACCTTGGTTGGAGGTTTATTGTTTCTGTTTATCTTGGGTAGAAGCGAGTGTTGATACTAAGTACGAGGACCTAGGTGAGTACCACTACGAGAATCCCGCTACTTGTTCCGCTGAAGAACCAACATGCAAGATGATCGTACCCGGATCCCGATACTATTTTTGCTTGCTAGAGTCTTGATCTTATCGTTACAATTGCGCTACCTACCACTTGAATGTCAGCCTCCTAATTGCCATGATAGCCTCTAACCCCCACATCCTAGGAAACCTTTGATTGGCTAAGTTACCGCTGCTCAGCCCCTCTTATAGCGTTCTTAGTTGCAGGTTCAGGTTGTTCCATGTGATAACATGGATTTGGCATATCACAATATTATCTGTTATTTAATTTAATGCACATATATGTCTTGGTATTGGTGGAAGGCTTGTCCTATTGCTAGGTGTTTTGCTTTGCTGTTACCGCCATGGTTTCTTGTTACCGGTGTTATGTTTTCCATACTTTGTGCTCCTAACATGCTCGGGGTTGTTATGGAGACCCCCTTGTTTATTCGGTTGAGATTAAAACTTGTCTGGCAAGACCCAACTTTGGTACTGCATTTGCTTAATAACTTAATAAAATTTGCATCGGGCTTTGCAACCCCGTGGATAATTAATCAATCCCCGGGCCAGTGCTCCTCATGAGTGTTGGTCTAAACTAGAGAACCATGCAGGGCCAACCCAGGGCAACTCGGGAGATTTCCATCAGGCCACCGTATGCTTCGCTTATCCGTTGTGTCCTGAGAACGAGATACGCTGCTCTTATCGGGTTCGTCGACACATCGGGTGGTCTTGCTGGATTTGCTTTACCTTTATCGAATGTTTTGCATGTAGACTCTGACTTTCTTCGGGTTATCACGAGGTGTTGGAATTTCTTTGGAGTTACCTATGATGATCACGAGATCCATGGTCGAGGCTATTCTCGTGGAGTGTGGTTATTTGTGATGGACTAGTTGGAGCACCCCTGCAGGGTAAAATCTTTTCGAGAAGCCGTGCCCGCGGTTATGTGGCAACTTGGATATTGTTTAACACCCGGTTATAGTTAACTTGAAGTAAACTCTAATAAAATACACCAACTGTGTGAGTAACCGTGATCGTCTCTACTCGTGAACATGACCCGAGAGAGAACATGGTGGGGTTATGACAGACGTAAGTAAGTGTTCAAGATCTCATAGAGGTCATTCTAGATTGGATCGTTCACCGTATGCCATTCATATTTATCTTCATGTTACGTAAGTTTAGCCACCATATATGCTTAGTGCTACTGCAAACTAAACACATATCCCTTTCCAACCTTTAGCTTGAATAGTCTCGGTACCCGGGCACATGATTGCTGAGTCCTTGTGGCTCATAGATTACTACAACACTCCAGGTACAGGTACAGATGAGTTCGTGCAGGATGATCTGACCTAGCTCTAGTGGGAGCATGATGAGGAGAGAGGCAAGATGTACGTGACTTATCCAGACGAGTACGGGTCCATGGTCATGATCTTTGGGATAGCGAGATAGTATCATTTGCATCTGTTTTATCGTTTGATTTCGTCCGTAGCCGGACCCTGTCTTCATCTTGATGATTTGAACTCTGTGTGGAATTGCAATTTAGTATGTAGCGAGTGTAAGCCAACTTATATACTCATCTCTTCTATAATGTATGATGCAATGATTCTATACTTGCGAACGGCAATATGCGCCTATATCCCTTGCGAGGCCCTCGTGCCTTAAAATGGATAGGCGCGCATCTTGGGCGTGACAGTCCTCTTTCTTGAAGCTTTTGGCAATGCTATTCCTTCTCCTCCTCTTCATGGGATACTATCCACACTCCTTTTTGCCAACCCATCTCTCTCTATGGACTTTATCTGAAATACACTAGATGAAAGTATTAATCCAAGAGACAATGTATGTTGTCTTGAATTATCAATAACACCAAGGGAGCACATTGTGCTTTCAGTGGCAGAGATCTCTATGCAACACTTGGCCTTGGGAGGCCAAGGATGACACAAGGTGGTAGGCGGGTACCAGCGCGCCAGGCAGTACAGTTTCCCCCTTTGGTGCAAAGGGGGCAAGGACGTACGAGGGTTCCCAAAGCACCTCCCAAAGGTTTTCATTGTGGTGCAACTAGGCCACGACCATGAGCCCTGAAGGATGGATGTCATCATCGAGCCCACCTCTGCATCATAAACAACTACTTTGCATGCGAAGGCCACCTTTCGTCAGGATAAAGATGTACTCCTTCTCCCCTTCGAATTTGGTCGTTGTGGGATCCCTTCCCACCATAGCGATAAGGGAAGAGGACTCGGGGCACTATAAATAGGGGCTAGGCTACACCGTAGAAGGGGAGAACAAAACAGAGAGACAAGAGAAGAGAGGCGACTCCACCAGAGTGCCCTCACGAGGCAACTCACCACTGTACTAGTTCATCCACAACCTCCCCGTGAGGCAATTCACCAAAGCAGGAGTAGGGTTTTACGGTTCGCAGCGGCCCGAACCTGGGTAAATCACCGTGTGCATATTCTTCCTCGTCATCGTGCGAATTCATCCTAGAAATCATCGAGCGGCAAGCTAGGTGGGGGGAGGTAGTTGGGGATCTTCGCACACGCCCCTATGTTCGAACTTCTTTGGGTTTTGTGGAGCCCAAAATCCGATCAAGGTGATGCTCAACAAACCCTTCCGGAGCACAGTCAACCTGGGTAGCTATCCGGTCACGCTTGGAGGGATTGTTATATCATGCAGGAGTTCCGGAATTGCAGCCTTAATCAACATCATCGTGGTGGCAATGGGCAGTATGGAGGGTCAGGATCCGGCTCTCATGGGCTAGGCTTCTGTGGAGGCAGCTCAAGTTTAGGTTATCAGGGGCAAGACAATCAAGGTGGTCACCATCAGCAACCTGATATGGGTGGTTAACAGCAAAACAACTAGTCAGGGTATCAGAGTAACACGAAGCAGCTTTGTCATGCCCAAGATGCGATCCTACCCTTATTTCAGCACGAGGGCCTCGACACGGATAGAAGCGCATCTCGTTGTGTTGCAAGAATGGATATCATTACAAGTACATGTACATAAGAGATGAGTATATGGAATTGGCTTACACTCGCCACAAGCTACAAGAAGATCACAACCATACAATAGCATATTCAAACATCATACAAAAGAGCAGGGTCCGACAACGAACGAAAACAAATGACAAAATGAAATCCATCCTTGCTAGCCCAAGCTGCCGCATGGAACCCATCCAAGATTGATGAAGAAGAAGAACTCCAAATCAAACAAGCATCATGCTCACGTCAAATCACCGCATTACCTAAACCTGCAAGTATTGTTGTAGTAATCTGTGAGCCACATGGACTCAGCAATCTCATTTCCAAGGGTATCAAGACTATTAAAACTTAATAGGAGAGGTATGGTTAAGTGGTGAGGCTGCAGCAAGCAGCTAAGCATTTATTTGAGTGGCTAACTTACGAATACAGAAAGTAAAGTATGGTGGTCTACGCATAACGGACATGAGCTAGTAATGATCACTAACTGATCCTGAACACATACTTACGTCAAACATAACCCCACCGTGTTCTCTCTCGGATAAGAAATCACGAGAAGAGACAGTCACGGTTACGCACACAGTTGGTGTATTTTATTTGGGTTGACTTCAAGTTTACTATGACCGGGTGTTAAACAAAGTATCCAAGTTTGCGACATAACCACGGGCATGACTTTCCGAAAGATTTAACCCTGCAGGGGTGCTCAACCTCATCCATCACAAATTAACCACATGCCACGGGAATAACCTCGAACAGGGATCTCGTAATCATCGTAGGCAATTCCAAAGGAAATCCGACACCTCAAGATAGCCCGAAGAAGATCAGAGTCCCTCACGCAAGACATTCGAGAAAGGTAAAACAAGTCCAACAAGACCGCCCGACGTGTCGACGAACCCGATAAGAGCCGCGTATCTCGTTCTCAGAACACGACCGGATGGGACAAGCTACAGGGAAAACCAATCCCCAAGTTTCCTTGAGGCGGCCCCACAGGCAGCCCATTTTGGACCAACACTCATGAGGAGCACTGGCCCGGATTGTTGATTAATTATCCACGGGGTGATCATGCCCTATGCAAATTTTAGTTTTTTTAAGCAAATAGTACCAATGTTGGGCCTTGGCAGACAAGTTTTATCCTAAAACAAAGATCAAAGGGGTCCCCGTAACAACCCCGAGCATGTTAGGAGCGCTCAATTATGGAACATAACACCGGTTCAAAAGTAACTAGGGAGGAAAGAGTGGAACAAAACATCGAGCAAAAAGCCAAGCCTTCCACCCTTTACCAAGTGTATAAGTGTGTTAAATTAAATAGCAATAATATCGTGATAACAAAAGAATGTCCATGTTGATAGATGGAAGCAATTGCACCTGCATCTAGAAACGAGATAAGAAGGGCTGAGCAAGCGGTAACATAGCCAACCAATGGTTTGCTGGGATGGTGTCGGATTAGAGGCTTTCATGGCAATGTTGGGAGGCTTGTCAAACAAGTGGTAGGTTGCGAGACATAGCGATCAAAGCGGGACAACTAGCATAGCAATGATAGTAGTGGTATCCAGGGAAATGTGTTATCTTGCCTGAGATCCCGCTCGGAAGAAGAACAAGTCCATGAAGAAGACGGGTCAACATAGTCGAACGACTCCTCACACTCCGAACGCTTTCGGAACTCTGTCGGGAAGAAGCAAACTGGAAACAACAATCAACACACGATACACCACAACATATGCATGATATGATGCACAGACAAATATGATGCATGTCCGGTTTAATATGCAACACATGGCATGGCATGGCAAGAAAAACAAACAACTACTACATATTAAGTGAAGTTCAATATGCAATGAGTGGCACATTGACGAAACTCCACGTTCGAATTATTTAGTTCACTCTCGTTAGGTACTCATCAATATTAAATGTCTTTAACATGGGTGGTCATGACATAAGGCGAAGATGGAATTAAGCAACTTTAATTGGAGAGGGACAACATACATATAACACATAATAATTCTCCATATTATGAGAAAAGTGGTTAATATTGCTTATCATGGCAAGAGGTGAAGCATGAACAACTATATCATCTAGGCATTTTAAATGGGGCTGGAAGCAACATATAGCATTTCCGAAACATCCCCATAAGCATAATATAAATTTGGTCCAAATATGTCCTAACCACATTTTAGAGTTTTTAACCAGCAAAATAAATTTCACCATGAGATTCTGCACATTTTTCTAGCCAAGTTACATATGTGGAACATTTTATCGGAGCTACGGTTTTGTAGCTATGAAATAAATCATTTCCACATGGCAATTACGCAAATCAATGCAAACATCAAGGTTAAACATTTTTATCACATGTGAAAGTTGGATATTGTGAATCTACATAAAATTCTAAACGTTTTACATATATTAAGTTTTTACATACGATGCAATGTTTGAAAGTTATTAAATGCATGAAAAACAAGGGTTTTTCTGCAAAACCAGTAATTCCTGGGATAATTCTAAATGCTTAGAATCTGGAAAAAACTACACGGGCCGAAACTGGTGGGCGCAACATAACAAAACAATGCATGGGGCGGCTTATGGGGCTGACACTCACCTAGGGCCCATGGGCCGATCGGAGGCGAGGTGGGCCGCGGGCGGCTGGGCCGCTGGGCGCATCGGGGCCATGCGAAGGGAGCCGGACCAGGCGAAGCAAACAACAGGCACTCCTCCCTCCCGCACCAGAGGAGGAGGCCATGGTAGCGGCAACGGTTCCGTCGACGCCGGCCGTCGACAGGCACTGGGGAGGCGCGGCGAGGGCGGATCCGGGCCGGCGGGTCTCGATCCCGGCCAGGTCTAGGGTGAGGCGACGGGGTCTCGGCCACCGGAGCTCAGGGCGTTGTCGGCCATGGTGCCCTGGAGAGCTGCAGCAGGCGGCGGCTTGCAGCGGGCTCTGTTGGGGTGCGGTTGCAGCAAGGAAGCCGGCGAGGGTCAGGCGGACGAGGTCCCGTGGGGGCGTGGTGCTTCGGCGTGGGGCTGGCCATCGGGCATGGGCGGCGCTCTGTAGGCTGCGGAACTTGAGGGCGAGCGGCTTTGGGGATCCGGGCCCAGGCGGGCCGCAGTGGGCTTCAACGGGCCTCTATGGCTGGGAGGTGGGAGGAGGTGCGCCAAGTAGCGGATAGGGTTAGGAAGGCGTGGATTTCGAGGCAAGGTAGGCTAGGGGTGTTTATATAGGAAATGGGGGGTCTAGGTTAGGGATTTTAGCCCGTTTTCGGACCCTCCGATCGCGATCGGACGACTCCAGTCGTGGGGTAGGCTAGGTGGGTTGGTGTTGGGCTGTAAAGAGGGCTTTGGGCCAAGATGAGAGGGAAGAGGTGGCCCGGCGGCATGTTTTGAAATACCGAGAAAACGTCCGATAATTCATCTGATGACGATGCCGCTTCGGACAACCATTGGGTTAACAAACGACCTCCAATTGTGACGAAAATTGACAGGCGGTCTACCTACGCTATAATAAGATCGCATGCCAAGTTCCGACCCCATCCAAGAAAGTTTTGTGCGCGCTATAAAAATAATATTTTTTGATGCCTCGGGCGCATGCATGTGTGGTTGGTCTCGAAACGGCCGACGACACAGACGGAGAGAATCGGCAACTACCAACGGATGCAAGTTTTCAAAAACGAGTGATGATGCTATGCAGATGATGCGAATGATGCGATGATGAATGCAACAACCAAATGAACCACGTTGACGAGAATGGAAACAAAAGGGGAATCTTCTGGAGCGTCGGTCCCGGGCTGTCACAACTCTCCTCAACTACACGAGGATTACGTTCCGAGATCTAATAATGAGAAGGGGAAGAGAAAGAGAAAGAGGTAAAACTTACTTGCTTCTCTAAAAAATGAGTGAAACCCATGGAACATGAAGGTTGGCAAGAGATGAAGAACGACATGAGGAACAAGCAAGAATTCAGAAGAAATTTTGACATCACTTTGGTAGGAAAGAGATGCAAAACTTGATAAGAAGGAGAATAACTTGAACATAGAACAAAACACTTCGGTAAAATGAATAAGAAAAGAAAGAACATGATCTTGATAAAACAAGATGATTGTTGAAACAGAGCAACACGACAACGTCTCCGGAACAAAACAATAGAAACTAGATGTTTGGAGAGAAGAGAACGGAGAAGAAAATGACACTTCTACCACCATTGAATTAGAAAATCATGGTTGAATAGAGTTGATGGAGAATAAACAACGAAAATACTAGCTCATTATGAACTTATGGAAAACATCTCAAAATTATGAGGTGACCAAACGTTCCTTTAACTCCTGGAAACTGGCTTCACATTCCACAGTCCAAACATACTTGGATTCTTTCTTCAACAACTCTGTCATGGGCTTGGCAACCTTTGAGAAATTCTCAATGAACCTCCGGTAATAACCGGCAAGTCTGAGGAAACTGCGGATCTCCTTAACTGAGGTGGGTGACTTCCACTTGGTGACGGCTTCAACCTTAGCGGGGTCCACTGCTATTCCATCTCCGGAAATAACATGTCCAAGGAATCCGACTTCCGTCAGCCAAAATTCACATTTACTGAACTTGGCATATAACTGATGCTCTCTTAGCTTCTCCAGAACTAAACGCAAATGTTCCTTATGCTCTTCCTCGTTCTTGGAGAATATCAGAATGTCATCGATGAACACCACAACAAACTTGTCTAGGTATTCCATGAATACTTTGTTCATCAAATTCATGAAGTAGGCAGGAGCATTAGTCAATCCAAAAGACATGACCGTATACTCATACAAGCCATACCTCGTGGTGAAAGCTGTTTTGGGTATATCCTGTTCACGAATTTTCAACTGGTGATACCCTGATCGAAGATCGATCTTGGAGAATACTTTGGCTCCTATGAGCTGATCAAACAAATCGTTAATCATCGGCAGAGGGTACTTGTTCTTGATAGTCACCTCGTTCAAGGCACGATAGTCCACTACCATTCTCAAGGATTTATCCTTCTTCTCCACCAAAAGAACTGGGGCTCCCCAAGGTGAAGAACTTGGGCGTATATAACCTTTGTCCAATAACTCCTTGATTTGCTTCTTGATTTCCGACAGATCATTTGCAGGCATCCGATAGGGTCTCTTGGAAATTGGAGCTGTCCCTGGCTGTAGCTCTATTAGGAACTCAATTTCCCTATCTGGTGGCATTCCTGGTAATTCTTCCGGAAATACATCTGGAAATTCTTTTACCACTAGTACTTCCTCCTGAACAACTCCTGTGAGGGCATTTAACCTAGCACTCATACGCGTGCGTCGGGATACATACTTAATCCTCTTGTTCTCCGGAGTGGTGAGTGAAATAGACTTGCTAAGGCAATCAAGATTTCCTTCATACTTGGTCATCCAATCCATGCCTAGGATTACATCCAATCCTTGGGATTCTAAGACGATGAGGTCGGTGGGAAAAACATGGTTCCCTATATTGAGTTTCAAGGCATGGCATCCTATCCCTGCCATCATCATACCTCCTGGAGAACTAACCTTAATGGACTGACTAAGGGTTTTGGTGGGCAAACCATACTTATCCACAACTACCCTTGATATGAATGAATGAGTTGCACCAGAATCAAAAAGTACTGTAACAGGACGTGAATGCAATAAAAACTTACCAACCACAGTCTCGGGTTGATCATAGACTTCTTCCACGTTGATGTGATTCACTTGAGCACGGGGAAACGGATTGGGCTTCTTAACTGCTGCATTGCCATTGTTGTTGCCGTTTCCATTGCCTTGTTTGCTTTGGGGACACTCAGTAGCATAGTGCCCTGTCTTCTGGCACTTGAAACAAGTAATGTGACTCAGATCCTTCTGAGCAGGAACTTGACGGTGCTGGTTGTTGTTCCCATTCCCATTGTCACTCTTGAAGTTACCATGGTTGGAACGGTTGTTCCCATTTCCTCCATGATGGTGACCTCCATGGTTGTGCACAGCATGAGTGTGCTTTCCAAACTTACCGTTTCCTGATCCGGTATTCCCGGAGTACGGGGAGTAACGAGGCTTCTGATGAGTTCCAGAGTTGAACTTCCCCTGAGTGTACTTCCGCTTGCGGTTTTCAATCTGCTGTTGTTTACCTTCCAAAATGAGGGCCTTATCCACCAGCTCTTGATAGTTGTTGAAAGTAGCCACTACCAGCTGTATGCTCAACTCATCATTGAGTCCTTCCAGAAACTTTTCTTGCTTGGCCGCATCATCGGCCACATCTCCTGGGGCATAACGGGCCAACATGTTAAACTCTTCCACATATTGGGCCACAGAGCGATTACCCTGGCGCAAGTTGCGAAACTCGCGCTTCTTCAGACTCATGGCTCCAGCTGAAACATGAGCGGTGCGGAAAGCAAGCTTGAACTGCTCCCAAGTCACATCTGCAATAGGATATGTGGTGGTGTAATTCTCCCACCATGATGCTGCTGGTCCTTCCAGTTGATGTGCGGCAAATCGCACTTTCTCAGCGTCAGTGCATCCAGCGGTGACAAGTTCTCTCTCCATCTTACGGAGCCAGTCATCTGCCACAATGGGCTCAGTGCTGCTGGAGAAAATTGGAGGGTTCAACCTCAGAAAACGGGTGAGATTGTCAGTCTGGGGTGGATGGTGGTTGTGGTTGTTGTTGTTCTGATTGTTGGTCTGATTCTGAATCAATAACTGCATCAGTGCATTCTGTTGCTGAAGGAGTTGAGTGAGTTCTGGTGGGAAAGTGAAGTCGGTCTCACGTCGTGGAGGCATCTTGCTGTTTTCAGAGGGGTGAGAATTAGAATAGAACAAGGGTCTAGAAGAAATTCACTACCCGTATGCAATGCAACAAACATATCACACCAAACACTCATTCATTTATTCAATCAATGTCAAACATCGGAAATACAATCTCAGACAACTAAGCATCGACCTATGCTTTAACGACTAAAATAAAAGATACATGGAGGGCATAACTAATGTTTTTCCTCAGAAGTGCATAGTCGTAGGTCCTCCGGTGGTGCTTTCCTCATAGTCTTCATCGTCGCTGATGAAGGGTGCCATGTCTCCTTCGGGGTGAAGGTTTTCTCCCATGTCTAGATGCTCCTCCAGAGTGGCGATGCGTGCATTCTGCTCATCAATCCTCTCTAGGAAGTCCTTCACTTCATGCTCGTGTTCATAGTTGGCCTCTCGCAGATCAGCTTCAAGGTCCAGCTCGCGGTTCATCAGATTCTTGATTGTCTTCGTATCAGCACGAACTCGAAGCTCCAGAGTCCTGATGTGAGTCTCCAAGGTCTGGATATAGGAGATAGTGGTGTCTGCAGTGGGAGGAGTTATGATGTTTCCATTGGCATCTCTGCGACAAACCACGCTGAGTCCTGGTGAAATGGTTCCACCTCTGTATTCCTCCTGAATACGTCCAAGGGCACGATGAATGGCCATGTCTCTCCCAAGTATCCAACTGGGTGCCACGAACTTGAGGTCGATGGGTTCCTTCCGATTCCCAAAAGTCTTCCCTGGAATATGCACCTCGATCCTGTAGCGTCCATCTTGGGGAAATGACATGATAGGAATCCCGGTGATGCTCGGCAAAGCAATCCTCACGTCCTTGACGATCCTCATCAGCTCCTTACCAAAGGGCATCGTTGCATCAGGCTGGCAAAACTCTGTGATCAACACTGGGATGAAGGTGGCCATCTATAAATTTTTGAAATAATCGGAGAGGAGTCAGAAACGAATAGATGAGAGTATAAGAATTTTTAAAGACAAAGAAAAACAATCCTAAGGCTTTCCAATCCTAGAGGTTACGTCCTACGGTCAGCGTGTGCTCTGATACCATTTCTGTAGCGACCCGACCTGAAAGGTCAAGTCTCCGGTGTTTCCGTACCATCCCAAGATCATGCTGGTACACACACGGTACATCAATGTATATATCAAAGGGAAATCACACAGCATTATATTAATCGAAATCTCATATCGAGTCCTTTATTACAATAAAAATTACAATAAAGTGGCTAAAAGCCAACTCATGAGAATATCTAAATCTTGCGGAAGCGTCGAAGGTAGATGAGTCCATCTGATTCCAAGGGCATCTCACTGAGCATAGAACGCGTCCTCACTCCTGGTCGGAAAAATACTCTGCAACATGATACGTTGCAGCCGTGTAGGTCAGCATATGGAATATGCCGGCAAAGTCACAAGAGAGGGGTGAAAATAATCAACTAGTCTATATGCTTATATGGCAGGTGGTGGTGTAAGTTTTGCGTAAAGCCAATTTTTTTTCCTACATCCAGAAAAGGGGCTAAGCAAAATATTACTAAGTTGGTTGATTAATGAGATGGTTCCACCAACCAATTCTCATACCCAAAATTATTAAATTCCCACATCATCATATTATTTGTGTTGAGAGTTCCGGAAGTTCCAATTCCTTTGGCTCAAGTCGTCCATGACCGTGGACACGGCTAATCGATTAGGTTTGAAATACTCTGCAGAGTTTTGCACACGTTCCCCACAAGATTTGGTCGCCTCTGTTTGATTTCTCGCACTTCAGGGTGTTTGAGAAACGGATGACCAAAACATGGTCTTCCAAAGGGTTTCCCTGCGACTCTGACGGTGCCCATCCTTTCCTACCGTTCTTCTACCTCTCGTAGCACCGCTTGTCCAGAGTCACCACGATATCCAACCAAGCCAGAGCCCATAATGACTTGTGGCTTTGCAGGTAAGCCTTGGGTCTTGAAGCACCCATCCATCCCTTTGTGCCTGGGTGGACCTTTCCGCGTGAATACTGGCCATCTCCAGCATCACCTAGGCTAACCACTGGTTTCTCCAGGGCGCCGTTCAACCATCATCCACCCAGAGGTATGTTGAAAACTTGGAGTATTGAAATCTTGATCATTATGTAGGTCTTGAAATTATTAACTCTCTCAACTCCCATGAATCACACAACCAACCCCGTCTACTATTAGCATAGCAAAAGTAAAACAACGTTTCCCGGGGCCAATGTTGTCAAAGAGGGTTGAGAGGGGTATCTACCACATGATACTACTACAATGTAACCAAGTTTCCAACTAACCTATCTTGCATGCAACTGGGGAGATGGTAGAACTAATGCATATAAAACATGGGTAAAACATGATCAAAGTGACTTGCCTGATTGATGATCTTCGTACGTGAGTGACTCTAAGTAACAAGCTTCGCACTCCGGATAATCTAACGAAACAAACAATGCACTCAAATAAGCATACAACCAAAATAAGTACTCATACATTCAGCAAAGAAGTACTAAACAAACAAGGCAAACAATGCACAAAAGTCTCTAGCAAGTAAAACACACAAAGTTTTGTTTTTCCAAAGGGGATGATGAAACACTTCTACATAATAAAACTTATTTTGAAATAACAAGACAATTGTTGATAGCAAGGGAAACAATAGAATTTTTTATTATTATTAAACAAAGAAAATCAATTTAAGTTTGTTGGGAAAACTTTAGTAAAGTTTATAAAAGGTTTTGATAAACACTATATGAATCAACTATGGTTATACTAACAAGGGGAATGAAAACTAAACTTGTTATTTATTAGCAAAACATGTTCTTAACAGAAAAGAATTTACTATTAAATCTGTCTTAGAAAACAGAATTAAATATTATAAAACTTTTTTTGAAGCAAAACCATTAGTTAGTTGTTTTAATCAAATTATGCCTATTTGAAAAGAAGTTGTGATTCCTATGTTAAATGAAATTAAACTAGGCAAATTTATATTTTTATTAACAGTAAGTGAAAACACTAAATATTTACTAACAGAACCTAATAAACAAATAAAACCAAATTCTAAATCAAACTAATCAAAATTAAGTTTATAAAACTATATTATTATAATAAGCAGATTCTGTTTATAGCTAAAACTCTATTAAAAATCATCCTAAAAATCCTCAAACTAAACATGGAGATAGTCCTAACCAATATCTAACAGTGACAAAAAGAATCATATCAAAATCTATTTTTAAACTCTAGTTATTCAGATTTGAAGATTTTGAGCAAATTTGATTACATTCAAATTTTATAGGTCAAATTTGAAATTTAAAAGTACAGGGTGAAACTACATGAAAAATGTGAGCTATTGCAAAAAGAATCAACTCAAAACACTAAATAGATTAAAAGATATAGCTAAAACAAATTTGGAATACATTCTGTTAATTAAAACAAAACAGAAAATAAAAAAAAAATTGCGTCGGTCAGGGGGCTACGTGGCGTGATCCGATTGGCTAAGGGGGGGCGTGCGGTAGGTGAATTAGAGCGGACGACCGATCGATAGAAGATACCGGTTCGGTTTAAGTTTGTTCTAATCTGGAACGTTGATTCGGGATCCGACGGTCGAGGGGGCTTACAGGGAGGAGGTTGCCGGCGTCGGGGTACTCCGGCGAGTCCGGTAGCGGCGACGGCGTCGGCGAGGTATTCCGGTGGTCGGGGAAGAAGGGGAAGTGGTCCGGGCGACGGGGACGGTCCTCCGGAGGCGATTGGTGGCGACGGCGAGGCGAATGGTGGTCGGGGGTGGTGGCTACGGTCGACGGCGACTTCCGGTGGTGGTGGAACTCCGACGAGCAATCGACGGCGTCTCGGCGAGAGAGAGAAGGGGGCTCGGGGGGAAATGGATGCGGGGCAGTGGGGCTCTTATATAGGCGCTCGGGGGGGTGCGGGGAGGAGAGAGGGGAGAGATCCGGTGAGGGGGGGGGAGCGACCGGCGTCGGGTCCGGCGCGCGCGGGGGGAGGGAGAAGACGACCGTTCGAAGCAACGGTCGGTCGGGGGTGGGGTCCAGCGTCAGAGAGAGAGGGGGACGTTACTGCGCTCGGTCGGCCGACCGGTAACGGTCTCGGCTTTTAAAGCCGGTGGGCCGGCCCGTTTAATACCGGAAACGGTTACCGTTTCTTTTTAATAATTTCCAGAGACATTCAAAAACTTTTAAGGCATTCAAATCGTCTCTAAATATAGGGGTATTGTATATCAAAATTAACAGAATAATAAATGCTATTTAATGAACATTTCTATTCTGTCATTTGAACACTTTGAAAAAAATATTATTTTCAGAAATTGCCTAAATGTTTTTAAATCCTTTTTGCAAATATTTTCAAAATAACCCCTGGTTATTTGGTTCAAATAATTCACCAATTTGACCCTGGTGTGGAGTGTCATGTTCCTCCTCTCTTATTTTGAACATTTAACCAAAATTTCAAATAGGGGAAGCAACATAGGGAAAAGTAGAAGGGGACTTTCAGAAGATCAGAAAAAGGCATTTCAGCTATTTCATAAAATCAAGAAATGATGATAATGGATGCATAGCTATATCATAACATTCCAAAATGAAATTTTGGGATGTTACAAACCTACCCACCTTAAGATGAATCTCGCCCTCGAGATTCGGGTTGGCTAGAAAATAGGTGCGGATGGTCTCTACGAAGATCCTCTTCGCGTTCCCAGGTGGCTTCTTCCTCAGTGTGGTGACTCCACAAAACTTTGCAGAACTTGATAATCTTGCTGCGGGTAACTCTGTTGGATGTCTCGAGGATTCTGACAGGCTTCTCCTCATAAGTCAGATCACTTTCAAGCTGTATGGCCTCTAGGGGCACTGTATCTCTCAAAGGGATGTCGGCCATCTCAGCATGACATTTCTTCAGCTGGGACACATGGAACACATTATGAACTTCGGATAATCCTTCTGGCAATTCCAGTTTGTATGCAACTTCACCTCTACGTTCAAGAATTTTGTAGGGGCCTATGAATCTGGGTGCTAATTTTCCTTTTACACCAAATCTCTTAGTTCCTCGAAGCGGGGATACACGAAGATATGCTCTGTCTCCCACTTCATATGTCACTTCTTTACGTTTGCTGTCAGCATAACTCTTCTGTCGAGATTGAGCTATCTTGAGTCTGTCACGAATCAACCTGACTTTCTCTTCCGAATCTTGAATAAGGTCGGGACCAAAAAGTTGTCGGTCTCCAACACCATCCCACGTCAGTGGTGTTCTGCACCTCCTTCCGTATAAAGCTTCGAAAGGGGCCATCTTTAGACTAGTCTGGTAACTGTTGTTGTACGAGAATTCTGCGTAAGGCAAGTTATCGTCCCAACTAGATCCATAATCTAGGGCACAAGCTCTCAACATGTCTTCCAGAATCTGGTTGACTCTCTCAGTCTGTCCATCTGTCTGCGGATGAAAAGTTGTACTGAACTCTAGCCTTGTACCCAAAGTTTCATGTAACTGATGCCAAAACTTTGAGGTAAATTGTGTTCCTCTATCTGACACGATACTCCTCGGAACTCCATGCAGACATACGATCCTGGTCATATATATCTTGGCTAGCTTAGCACTGGTATAGGTGGTTTTCACTGGAATGAAATGTGCTACCTTGGTCAAGCGATCAACCACTACCCAGATGGAATCATAACCTGAACGGGTCCTGGGTAATCCTGTGATGAAATCCATACCAAGTTTTTCCCATTTCCACTCGGGTATCGGCAGAGGTTGGAGTAACCCTGCTGGTTTCTGATGTTCTGCCTTTACTCGCTAACAAACATCACATATCGCAACATGCTCTGCAATATCTTTCTTCATACCTGTCCACCAATAACTTTCCTTTAAATCCAGATACATCTTGGTGTTGCCTGGGTGTATCGAGTAAGGTGAATCGTGGGCTTCCTGAAGTATCAACTTCCTGAGCTCTGGGTCATTGGGCACATAGATGCGGTTCTCAAACCACAGAGTTCCGTGTTCATCCTCACGAAAACCTTTAGCTTTGCCATCTTTCATTCTTTGTTTAATCTCAGCTATCTCCTTGTCCGATTTCTGGGCTTCTCGAATTCTTTCGGTCAAGGTGGACTGAATTTCCAGTGTAGCAACATATCCTCTTGGAACTATCTCTAGCTTGAGCTCTCTGAGATCATCGACTAACTCTTGAGGTAATCCTCCAGCTGTGAGTGTGTTCACATAAGTTTTCCGACTCAAGGCATCGGCTACAACATTAGCCTTACCTGGATGGTAGTGTAATCTCATGTCATAGTCCTTGATTAACTCTAACCATCGTCTCTGTCTGAGGTTCAACTCTTTCTGCGTGAAGATATACTTCAGGCTCTTATGGTCGGTGTAAACATCACAACTATTTCCGATAAGGAAATGTCTCCAAGTCTTGAGTGCGTGCACTACGGCTGCTAATTCCAAATCATGAGTGGCATAATTCAACTCATGAGGTCGTAGCTGTCTGGAAGCATAGGCTACAACTTTTCCATCCTGCATAAGTACTCCTCCAAGTCCTTGACGTGAAGCATCACAATAAACCTGGAAATCCTTCCGAATATCGGGCAAGATCAACACTGGGGCTGTGACCAAACGTTCCTTTAACTCCTGGAAACTGGCTTCACATTCCACAGTCCAAACATACTTGGATTCTGTCTTCAACAACTCTGTCATGGGCTTGGCAACCTTTGAGAAATTCTCAATGAACCTCCGGTAATAACCGGCAAGTCCGAGGAAACTGCGGATCTCCTTAACTGAGGTGGGTGACTTCCACTTGGTGACGGCTTCAACCTTAGCGGGGTCCACTGCTATTCCATCTCCGGAAATAACATGTCCAAGGAATCCGACTTCCGTCAGCCAAAATTCACATTTACTGAACTTGGCATATAACTGATGCTCTCTTAGCTTCTCCAGAACTAAACGCAAATGTTCCTTATGCTCTTCCTCGTTCTTGGAGAATATCAGAATGTCATCGATGAACACCACAACAAACTTGTCTAGGTATTCCATGAATACTTTGTTCATCAAATTCATGAAGTAGGCAGGAGCATTAGTCAATCCAAAAGACATGACCGTATACTCATACAAGCCATACCTCGTGGTGAAAGCTGTTTTGGGTATATCCTGTTCACGAATTTTCAACTGGTGATACCCTGATCGAAGATCGATCTTGGAGAATACTTTGGCTCCTATGAGCTGATCAAACAAATCGTTAATCATCGGCAGAGGGTACTTGTTCTTG
Source organism: Hordeum marinum (assembly GCA_022496015.1). NCBI lineage: Eukaryota > Viridiplantae > Streptophyta > Magnoliopsida > Poales > Poaceae > Hordeum > Hordeum marinum. Next base: position 113,643 of record JAAAWK010000270.1, on the reverse strand, counting down.
ATAGTCACCTCGTTCAAGGCACGATAGTCCACTACCATTCTCAAGGATTTATCCTTCTTCTCCACCAAAAGAACTGGGGCTCCCCAAGGTGAAGAACTTGGGCGTATATAACCTTTGTCCAATAACTCCTTGATTTGCTTCTTGATTTCCGACAGATCATTTGCAGGCATCCGATAGGGTCTCTTGGAAATTGGAGCTGTCCCTGGCTGTAGCTCTATTAGGAACTCAATTTCCCTATCTGGTGGCATTCCTGGTAATTCTTCCGGAAATACATCTGGAAATTCTTTTACCACTGGTACTTCCTCCTGAACAACTCCTGTGAGGGCATTTAACCTAGCACTCATACGCGTGCGTCGGGATACATACTTAATCCTCTTGTTCTCCGGAGTGGTGAGTGAAATAGACTTGCTAAGGCAATCAAGATTTCCTTCATACTTGGTCATCCAATCCATGCCTAGGATTACATCCAATCCTTGGGATTCTAAGACGATGAGGTCGGTGGGAAAAACATGGTTCCCTATATTGAGTTTCAAGGCATGGCATCCTATCCCTGCCATCATCATACCTCCTGGAGAACTAACCTTAATGGACTGACTAAGGGTTTTGGTGGGCAAACCATACTTATCCACAACTACCCTTGATATGAATGAATGAGTTGCACCAGAATCAAAAAGTACTGTAACAGGACGTGAATGCAATAAAAACTTACCAACCACAGTCTCGGGTTGATCATAGACTTCTTCCACGTTGATGTGATTCACTTGAGCACGGGGAAACGGATTGGGCTTCTTAACTGCTGCATTGCCATTGTTGTTGCCGTTTCCATTGCCTTGTTTGCTTTGGGGACACTCAGTAGCATAGTGCCCTGTCTTCTGGCACTTGAAACAAGTAATGTGACTCAGATCCTTCTGAGCAGGAACTTGACGGTGCTGGTTGTTGTTCCCATTCCCATTGTCACTCTTGAAGTTACCATGGTTGGAACGGTTGTTCCCATTTCCTCCATGATGGTGACCTCCATGGTTGTGCACAGCATGAGTGTGCTTTCCAAACTTACCGTTTCCTGATCCGGTATTCCCGGAGTACGGGGAGTAACGAGGCTTCTGATGAGTTCCAGAGTTGAACTTCCCCTGAGTGTACTTCCGCTTGCGGTTTTCAATCTGCTGTTGTTTACCTTCCAAAATGAGGGCCTTATCCACCAGCTCTTGATAGTTGTTGAAAGTAGCCACTACCAGCTGTATGCTCAACTCATCATTGAGTCCTTCCAGAAACTTTTCTTGCTTGGCCGCATCATCGGCCACATCTCCTGGGGCATAACGGGCCAACATGTTAAACTCTTCCACATATTGGGCCACAGAGCGATTACCCTGGCGCAAGTTGCGAAACTCGCGCTTCTTCAGACTCATGGCTCCAGCTGAAACATGAGCGGTGCGGAAAGCAAGCTTGAACTGCTCCCAAGTCACATCTGCAATAGGATATGTGGTGGTGTAATTCTCCCACCATGATGCTGCTGGTCCTTCCAGTTGATGTGCGGCAAATCGCACTTTCTCAGCGTCAGTGCATCCAGCGGTGACAAGTTCTCTCTCCATCTTACGGAGCCAGTCATCTGCCACAATGGGCTCAGTGCTGCTGGAGAAAATTGGAGGGTTCAACCTCAGAAAACGGGTGAGATTGTCAGTCTGGGGTGGATGGTGGTTGTGGTTGTTGTTGTTCTGATTGTTGGTCTGATTCTGAATCAATAACTGCATCAGTGCATTCTGTTGCTGAAGGAGTTGAGTGAGTTCTGGTGGGAAAGTGAAGTCGGTCTCACGTCGTGGAGGCATCTTGCTGTTTTCAGAGGGGTGAGAATTAGAATAGAACAAGGGTCTAGAAGAAATTCACTACCCGTATGCAATGCAACAAACATATCACACCAAACACTCATTCATTTATTCAATCAATGTCAAACATCGGAAATACAATCTCAGACAACTAAGCATCGACCTATGCTTTAACGACTAAAATAAAAGATACATGGAGGGCATAACTAATGTTTTTCCTCAGAAGTGCATAGTCGTAGGTCCTCCGGTGGTGCTTTCCTCATAGTCTTCATCGTCGCTGATGAAGGGTGCCATGTCTCCTTCGGGGTGAAGGTTTTCTCCCATGTCTAGATGCTCCTCCAGAGTGGCGATGCGTGCATTCTGCTCATCAATCCTCTCTAGGAAGTCCTTCACTTCATGCTCGTGTTCATAGTTGGCCTCTCGCAGATCAGCTTCAAGGTCCAGCTCGCGGTTCATCAGATTCTTGATTGTCTTCGTATCAGCACGAACTCGAAGCTCCAGAGTCCTGATGTGAGTCTCCAAGGTCTGGATATAGGAGATAGTGGTGTCTGCAGTGGGAGGAGTTATGATGTTTCCATTGGCATCTCTGCGACAAACCACGCTGAGTCCTGGTGAAATGGTTCCACCTCTGTATTCCTCCTGAATACGTCCAAGGGCACGATGAATGGCCATGTCTCTCCCAAGTATCCAACTGGGTGCCACGAACTTGAGGTCGATGGGTTCCTTCCGATTCCCAAAAGTCTTCCCTGGAATATGCACCTCGATCCTGTAGCGTCCATCTTGGGGAAATGACATGATAGGAATCCCGGTGATGCTCGGCAAAGCAATCCTCACGTCCTTGACGATCCTCATCAGCTCCTTACCAAAGGGCATCGTTGCATCAGGCTGGCAAAACTCTGTGATCAACACTGGGATGAAGGTGGCCATCTATAAATTTTTGAAATAATCGGAGAGGAGTCAGAAACGAATAGATGAGAGTATAAGAATTTTTAAAGACAAAGAAAAACAATCCTAAGGCTTTCCAATCCTAGAGGTTACGTCCTACGGTCAGCGTGTGCTCTGATACCATTTCTGTAGCGACCCGACCTGAAAGGTCAAGTCTCCGGTGTTTCCGTACCATCCCAAGATCATGCTGGTACACACACGGTACATCAATGTATATATCAAAGGGAAATCACACAGCATTATATTAATCGAAATCTCATATCGAGTCCTTTATTACAATAAAAATTACAATAAAGTGGCTAAAAGCCAACTCATGAGAATATCTAAATCTTGCGGAAGCATCGAAGGTAGATGAGTCCATCTGATTCCAAGGGCATCTCACTGAGCATAGAACGCGTCCTCACTCCTGGTCGGAAAAATACTCTGCAACATGATACGTTGCAGCCGTGTAGGTCAGCATATGGAATATGCCGGCAAAGTCACAAGAGAGGGGTGAAAATAATCAACTAGTCTATATGCTTATATGGCAGGTGGTGGTGTAAGTTTTGCGTAAAGCCAATTTTTTTTCCTACATCCAGAAAAGGGGCTAAGCAAAATATTACTAAGTTGGTTGATTAATGAGATGGTTCCACCAACCAATTCTCATACCCAAAATTATTAAATTCCCACATCATCATATTATTTGTGTTGAGAGTTCCGGAAGTTCCAATTCCTTTGGCTCAAGTCGTCCATGACCGTGGACACGGCTAATCGATTAGGTTTGAAATACTCTGCAGAGTTTTGCACACGTTCCCCACAAGATTTGGTCGCCTCCGTTTGATTTCTCGCACTTCAGGGTGTTTGAGAAACAGATGACCAAAACATGGTCTTCCAAAGGGTTTCCCTGCGACTCTGACGGTGCCCATCCTTTCCTACCGTTCTTCTACCTCTCGTAGCATCGCCTGTCCAGAGTCACCACGATATCCAACCAAGCCAGAGCCCATAATGACTTGTGGCTGTGCAGGTAAGCCTTGGGTCTTGAAGCACCCATCCATCCCTTTGTGCCTGGGTGGACCTTTCCGCGTGAATACTGGCCATCTCCAGCATCACCTAGGCTAACCACTGGTTTCTCCAGGGCGCCGTTCAACCATCATCCACCCAGAGGTATGTTGAAAACTTGGAGTATTGAAATCTTGATCATTATGTAGGTCTTGAAATTATTAACTCTCTCAACTCCCATGAATCACACAACCAACCCCGTCTACTATTAGCATAGCAAAAGTAAAACAACGTTTCCCGGGGCCAATGTTGTCAAAGAGGGTTGAGAGGGGTATCTACCACATGATACTACTACAATGTAACCAAGTTTCCAACTAACCTATCTTGCATGCAACTGGGGAGATGGTAGAACTAATGCATATAAAACATGGGTAAAACATGATCAAAGTGACTTGCCTGATTGATGATCTTCGTACGTGACTGACTCTAAGTAACAAGCTTCGCACTCCGGATAATCTAACGAAACAAACAATGCACTCAAATAAGCATACAACCAAAATAAGTACTCATACATTCAGCAAAGAAGTACTAAACAAACAAGGCAAACAATGCACAAAAGTCTCTAGCAAGTAAAACACACAAAGTTTTGTTTTTCCAAAGGGGATGATGAAACACTTCTACATAATAAAACTTATTTTGAAATAACAAGACAATTGTTGATAGCAAGGGAAACAATAGAATTTTTTTTTATTATTAAACAAAGAAAATCAATTTAAGTTTGTTGGGAAAACTTTAGTAAAGTTTATAAAAGGTTTTGATAAACACTATATGAATCAACTATGGTTATACTAACAAGGGGAATGAAAACTAAACTTGTTATTTATTAGCAAAACATGTTCTTAACAGAAAAGAATTTACTATTAAATCTGTCTTAGAAAACAGAATTAAATATTATAAAACTTTGTTTGAAGCAAAACCATTAGTTAGTTGTTTTAATCAAATTATGCCTATTTGAAAAGAAGTTGTGATTCCTATGTTAAATGAAATTAAACTAGGCAAATTTATATTTTTATTAACAGTAAGTGAAAACACTAAATATTTACTAACAGAACCTAATAAACAAATAAAACCAAATTCTAAATCAAACTAATCAAAATTAAGTTTATAAAACTATATTATTATAATAAGCAGATTCTGTTTATAGCTAAAACTCTATTAAAAATCATCCTAAAAATCCTCAAACTAAACATGGAGATAGTCCTAACCAATATCTAACAGTGACAAAAAGAATCATATCAAAATCTATTTTTAAACTCTAGTTATTCAGATTTGAAGATTTTGAGCAAATTTGATTACATTCAAATTTTTTAGTTCAAATTTGAAATTTAAAAGTACAGGGTGAAACTACATGAAAAATGTGAGCTATTGCAAAAAGAATCAACTCAAAACACTAAATAGATTAAAAGATATAGCTAAAACAAATTTGGAATACATTCTGTTAATTAAAACAAAACAGAAAATAAAAAAAAATTGCGTCGGTCAGGGGGCTACGTGGCGTGATCCGATTGGCTAAGGGGGGGCGTGCGGTAGGTGAATTAGAGCGGACGACCGATCGATAGAAGATACCGGTTCGGTTTAAGTTTGTTCTAATCTGGAACGTTGATTCGGGATCCGACGGTCGAGGGGGCTTACAGGGAGGAGGTTGCCGGCGTCGGGGTACTCCGGCGAGTCCGGTAGCGGCGACGGCGTCGGCGAGGTATTCCGGTGGTCGGGGAAGAAGGGGAAGTGGTCCGGGCGACGGGGACGGTCCTCCGGAGGCGATTGGTGGCGACGGCGAGGCGAATGGTGGTCGGGGGTGGTGGCTACGGTCGACGGCGACTTCCGGTGGTGGTGGAACTCCGACGAGCAATCGACGGCGTCTCGGCGAGAGAGAGAAGGGGGCTCGGGGGGAAATGGATGCGGGGCAGTGGGGCTCTTATATAGGCGCTCGGGGGGGTGCGGGGAGGAGAGAGGGGAGAGATCCGGTGAGGGGGGGGGGAGCGACCGGCGTCGGGTCCGGCGCGCGCGGGGGAAGGGAGAAGACGACCGTTCGAAGCAACGGTCGGTCGGGGGTGGGGTCCAGCGTCAGAGAGAGAGGGGGACGTTACTGCGCTCGGTCGGCCGACCGGTAACGGTCTCGGCTTTTAAAGCCGGTGGGCCGGCCCGTTTAATACCGGAAACGGTTACCGTTTCTTTTTAATAATTTCCAGAGACATTCAAAAACTTTTAAAGCATTCAAATCGTCTCTAAATATAGGGGTATTGTATATCAAAATTAACAGAATAATAAATGCTATTTAATGAACATTTCTATTCTGTCATTTGAACACTTTGAAAAAAATATTATTTTCAGAAATTGCCTAAATGTTTTTAAATCCTTTTTGCAAATATTTTCAAAATAACCCCTGGTTATTTTGTTCAAATAATTCACCAATTTGACCCTGGTGTGGAGTGTCATGTTCCTCCTCTCTTATTTTGAACATTTAACCAAAATTTCAAATAGGGGAAGCAACATAGGGAAAAGTAGAAGGGGACTTTCAGAAGATCAGAAAAAGGCATTTCAGCTATTTCATAAAATCAAGAAATGATGATAATGGATGCATAGCTATATCATAACATTCCAAAATGAAATTTTGGGATGTTACAGGAAAGATGAGAACACTTGAAATCGAGAACTCGATATCATGAACAACTCCGGAAGAAGGACTGAAATCACCTCAAGGAACAATAATAAGAAATATGTTATGCTTATCCTTCATCAAGTTAAATTGATGACAAGCAACGGATTTCGCACACCACTTATTCTTCTTGCAAAGAATGAAGAGAGAGATAGAACACAAACTTGAAGAAGTCTTGAACGAGAACATCGATAAGAATTTGAAACTAAAGAGGATAATAGAAATGAATGATATAACATGAGAATGAAGAGAGCATGATCAACCTAATATAAAACTTGAACGAAGCACCAGAATAATTGAGATACGAACGAAGGAACAACACTTGAGAAGAATTTGAGAACGAAGCTGAAAGCTGAGAACGAAGAAATCTTCTGAAATGATGGCTTCAGAGGATCGAGAAATGAAAACAACTCTGAATGCAATAGATAGATATGGGAGAAATTTATCATGAATGGAAACAATTGAGAGGATAGCACGAAGCTGAGACCATGAATCTTCAAGAGAATGAGCAAATATTTAAGAGAACCACTCCTTCGGTCTCCAATGCAGAGAATGATGATGAGAAACAACATCATGAATTACTGAGACACTCCGGAACAACGAATAAAGAACGGTTGAGCCAATGATGAAAAAAAATTAGACGCGATCTTGGAAAAGGAATATGACTAATGAAAATCATTCTTACGTCATATTCAAAAAGAACTTGAGGGCATCTCCGGAAAGATTAGAAGAGTCAGGTAAGATCCTAGAGAAAACCTGTGGGTTATGGGCCCACTGAAAAGAAACAACTGTTGAAACAATTGCTTAGAAAGAGATATTGCACCAAAAAAATAAAGAACTTAATGAGGTGAGAACTTCGAAATAATTTGGAAGAATTGAAAGAAAACACGAATCTTTTGAGATATCTTCAGCACTCCGGATAGAATACAGAGAGATGAAAAACAAGAGACACTTGGACAGAATTTTCAACATGGGGAAGCATTTAGCGATTGAAAAGGATATGAAGAATATCAAGATTTTGAATTGAATCCACCAGAGAATAATAACAACAAGAACTTGGAATATGAGGATAGATCTTGATATTGAAACTCCTGAGAATATTCATGAAGAATCACCAGAAACAAGATAGAAGAAAAGATAGCGGAAGCATTACATGAATAGAAAAGACATTTGGATGCGAATTTAATCATTGAAGAAAAAGGGCGGGAGGGTGGGGAAAACAAAGAAAACTTGGAACAGATGGAACTCCAGGAAACAATAAGAGGATTGATCTTGCAAATATTGAAGAGGATAGAATTATCTTGAAGAGAAGCACACCGGTAGGAAAAGAATTGATATGATAACTTGATTGAGCACAAGAATTAGCAATCCCATAGAAATATGAGAACACTTTTTAGGAAAGATACGAAATCCCCACTTGACATCGAAGCAACTAGAATTAACATATACAAAATGAAACAAAGGATGGGGCTTATGAAACAAGCCAGAACAAATACATGACATATATTTCGTCCGATATTTTCGTGGTAAGGTTCGCATGGGCTCGATCGTACATGGGATTGTCATATTGAAATGATGCTCGAATATGCTCCCTAGGCATAGTGAACTACAAGGCTTGATGAAGCATAAATCGAGACTGTCCTCTGTAAGAAAGACCGTGAAAAAACGAATCCACTAGATGTCGAACCCTAACCCCACATCATGATTTCTTGGAAGATAACCTAGGTAACTACTTGAATTCCCACCTAAGAAGTCCCGAAACTTTCTTGGTTATGCAATATGGTGTTGGGGATACAAAGAGGAAATATCTCACACAACTAACAAGTCCTACACCCCAACTATATCCATCCTTCAACACATAACCAGAGGTCTCGGAACTCCATCTATCTCAGACCCTTGAAAACACAACGATACCAAACATGGCAGTACCCCGGATGCCTCCTCAGTACTGGGTGACTCCGACCTTATCTCGCCACAAGAAGTATGTTGGAAATATGCCCTAGAGGCAATAATAAATTGGTTATTATAATATTTCCTTGTTCATGATAATTGTTTATTATCCATGCTATAATTGTGTTGATCAGAAACTCAGATACATGTGTGGATACATAGACAACACCATGTCCCTAGTATGCCTCTAATAGACTAGCTCGTTGATCAAAGATGGCTGTGGTTTCCTAGTCATGGACATGAGATGTTATTTGGTAAAGGGATCACATCATTAGGAGAATGATGTGATGGACAAGACGCAAACTACAAACGTAGCATATGATCGTGTCAGTTTATTGCTACTGTTTTCTGCATGTCTAGTATTTGTTCCTATGACCATGAGATCATGCAACTCACTGACACCGGAGGAGTACCTTGTGTGTATCAAATGTTGCAACGTAACTGGATGACTATAAAGGTGATCTATAGGTATCTTCAAGGGTGCCTGTTGGGTTGGCATGGATCAAGACTGAGATTTGTTACTCCGTGTGACGGAGAGGTATCTCAGGGCCCACTCAGTAATACAACATCACAATAATCCTTGCAAGCAATGTGATTAAGTGTTAGTCACGGGATCTTGTATTACGGAACAATTAAAGAGACTTGTCGGTAACGAGGTTGAACTAGGTATGGAGATACCGATGTTCGAATCTCGGGCAAGTAACATACCGAAGAAAAAAGGGAACATCATACGGGATTAACTAAATCCTTGACATAGAGGTTCGACCGATAAAGATCTTCATAGAATATGTAGGAACCAATATGGGCATCTAGGTCCCGCTATTGGTTATTTACCGTTGAGGTGTCTCGGTCATGTCTACATAGTTCTCGAACCCGCACGGTCTGCACACTTAAGGTTTGGTGACGTTTCGGTAGTATAAAGTTATGCTTGGTGGTGACTGAAGGTTGTTCGGAGTCCCATATGAGATCCCGAATGTCACGAGGAGCTCCGGAATGGTCCGGAGGTAAAGATTGAGATATAGGAAGTCCTATTTTGGTCGCCGGAAAAGTTTTGGGCTCATCAGTAGTGTACCGGGAGTGCCGGTACTGTACCGGGAGACCATCGGGAGGGGTATTTCGACCCAAGAGGCTACATGGGCTATGGGAGAGTGAATACCATCCCTTAGTGGGCTGGTGGAAGTCCCACACAAGGCCCATGCGGCTGAGAGAGAAAAACCAAAGAGAAAAGGTGGAAAAAAGGCAAAATAGGGAGGAATCCTAGTCCTACTAGGATTGGAGGAGGAGTCCTCCTCTCCTCCTTGATTCGGCCAAACCAAGGGCTGGCCCCTTGAGGGACAAGCCTCCTCCTCTCTTCCTCCTATATATACTAGAGGTTTAAGGGTTTTTGGCACAAGATTTTCAGCCACGTGCTACCCGTTCCTCTAGTGCATAGTTTCTCCTCTAGATCGGTTTTCTGCAGTGCTAAGGCGAAGCCCTGCCGGAATAGTTCCACCACCATCGCCGGAGCATCGTTACGCTGCGGGAGAACTCTTCTACCTCTCCGCTCCCTCTTCCTAGATCAAGAAGGTAGATATCGTCATCGAGCTGTATGTGTGTTGAACGCGGAGGTGCCGTCCGTTCGGCGCTAGATCAAAAGGACCGTGATCAAGATCGCGAGACAGATCGTGATGAGATCATGGTACGGATCGTGATGAGTTCACGGGACGGATCGTGATTGGATCACGGGACGGATTGTGATGAGATCGCAGGATGCTCGACGATTTGGATCGTGAAGACGTTCGACTACACCAACCGCGTTTCTTAACGCTTCCCGCTTAGCGATTTACAAGGGTATGTAGATTCACTCTCCCTCTCGTAGATGCTCATCACCATGGATAGGTCTTGCGTGAGTGTAGGAATTTTTTTGTTTCCCATGCAACGTTCCCCAACAGTGGTATCAGAGCTAGGTCTATGTGTAGATGAGATCTCGAGTAGAACACAAAGAGTTTGTGGGCGTTAATGCTTAGATTGCTTCCTCCCTTGGTCGTGTTTTGGTTCAAGGGTATTGTGGGATGATGCGTCCTAGACCAACATTACTCGTGCGCTTACGAGAGACCAGTTCCCTCAACTGCAACTTGTTGCAAAAGATGGCTGACGGGTGGCAGTTTCTCCTACTTTAGTTGGATCGGATTCGACAAAGGCGGTCCTTGAGAAGGTTGAAAAGCAACTTATGTATCACCGTTGTGGTTTATGCGTAGGTGAGAATTGTTCTTACTAGATACCCGTAGCAGCCACGTAAAACATGCAACAACAATTAGAGGACATCTAACTTGTTTTTGCAGGGTATGTTGTGATGTGATATGGCCAATTACATGATGAGATATATGTGATGTATGAGATGATCATGTATTGTATAGAATATCAAGACTTGCATGTCGATGAGTACGGCAACCGGCAGGAGCCATAGGGTTGTCTTTAATTATTGTATAAACTGCATGTCAATCATTAAGCGCTACGTAATGCTTTACTTTATTGCTAAATGGTAGCAATAGTAGTAGAAGCATGGTGGGCGTGACAACCCCGATGGTGACACGTTGATGGAGATAAGATGATGGAGAGCATGGTGTCATGCCGGTGATGATGGAGATCATGCCGATGCTTTCAAGACGGAGATCAAAAGCACAAGTTCATGGCCATATCATGTCACTTATGATTTGCATGTGATGTTAATCCTTTTATGCACATTGTTTTGCTTAGGACGACGGTAGCACTATAAGGTGATCCCTCACTTAATTTCAAGATAAATTGTGTTATCCCCGAGTGTGCACCGTTGCGAAAGTTCGTCGTGTCAAGACACCACATGATGATCAGGTGTGATAGACTCTACATTCACATACAACGGGTGCAAGCCAGTGTTGCACATGCAGAACACTCGGGTTAAACTTGACAAGCCTAGCATGTACAGACATGGCCTCGGAACACAAGAGACTGAAAGGTCGAGAATGAGTCATATAGTAGATATGATCAACATGATGATATTCACCATTGAAACCACCTCAACTCACGTGATGATCGGACTTGAGTTGGTGAATTTGGATCATGTATCACTCAAATGACCGGAGGGATGTCAATTTGAGTGGGAGTTCTTAAGTAATATGATTAATTGAACTCATTATCATGAACATAGTTAGTAGTGTCTTTGCAAAATTATGTTGTAGATTACTAGCGCATGATGTAGCTCCCTTGAATTTTTATATGTTCCTAGAGAAATAGAGTTGAAAGATGATGGTAGCAATATTGCGAACTGGGTCCGTGATCTGAGGATTGTCCTCATTGTTGCATAGAAGGCTTATGTCCTTAATGCACCGCTCGGTGCGCCACCCCCTCTAGCATCGTTTGTAGATGTTGTGAACATCTGATAGGCATGTTCCGATGACTACTTGATAGTTTAGTGCGTCATACATTACGGCTTAGATTTGAGGCTCTGAAATGTTTTGAATGTCACGGGACATACGAGATGTTCTAAGATCTGAAATTGGGATCTCAGGCTCATGCCCGTGTTGTGAGACATGAGATATCCAACAACATTCTTTGTCTGCAAGATGAAGGAGAATAGCTCAATCGTTGAGCATGTGCTCAGATTGTCTGGGTGCTACAATCACTTGAATCGAGTGGGAGTTAATCTTCTAGATAAGATAGTGATTGATATAGTTCTCCAAGTCACTGTCACTAAGCTACTAGAACTTAGTGATGAAATATAAAATGCCAGGGATAGAAATAATGATCCCTGAGCTGTTCGCAATGTTTGACACCGCGAAGTTAGAAATCAAGAAGGAGCATCAAGTGTTGATTGTTAGTAAAGCCACTAGTTTCAAGAAGGGCAAGGGCAAGGAGGGAAACTTCATGGATGGCAAGTCAGTTGCTGCTCCAGTGAAGCAACCAAAGTTGAACCCAAACCCGAGACTAAGAGCTTCTATTATGAGGTGAGTGGTCGCTGAAGCGGAACAACCCTAGATACTTGGTAGATAAGAAGGCTGGCAATGTCGAGACAAGTATATTTGATATACGTGTTGTTGATGTGTACCTTGCTAGTACTCCTAATAGCACCTGGGTATTGGATACCGGTTCGGTCGCTAAATGTTAGTAACTTGAAGTAAAAGCTACGGAATAAACAGAGACTAGCTAAGGGTGAGGTGACGATGTGCGTTGGAAATGTTTCCAAGGTTGATGTGATCAACATCGCACGCTCTCTCTACCTCCGGGATTAGTGAACCTAAATAAATGTTATTTGGTGTTTGCGTTGAGCATGAACGTGACTAGATCGTGTTTATTCGAATACGGTTATTCATTTAAGTCAGAGAATAATGGTAATTCTGTTTACATGAATAATACCTTCAATGGCCGTACACCCAGTGAGAGTGGTTTGTTGAATGTTGATTGTGGTAATACACATGTTCATAACATTTATGCCAAAAGATACAAAGTTAATAATGATAGTACCACATACTTGTGGCACTGCCGCTAAATGTCATATTGGTATAAAGCGAATGAAGAAACTCCATGCTGATGGATCTTTTGACTCATTCGATTTCGAATCAGTTGAGACATGTGGACCATACCTCTTGGGCAAGATGACTAAGGACCCCGTTTTCCGGATTGATGGAGCAGGCAAGTGATTTATTGGAAATGATACAAGTTGATATATGCAATCCAATAAGTTTTCTAGCTTGCGGTGGATATCGTTATTTTCTTACCTTCACTGATGATTTGAGTAGATATAGTGTATATTTACTTAATGAAACACAAGTCTGAATCGTTTGAAAGGTTCAAGTAAATTCAGAGTGAAGTTTAAGATCATCGTGACAAGAAGATAAAAATGTCTGCGATATGATCATGGAGGTGAATATCTGAGTTACGAGTTTGGCATACAAACTTTAGACAATGTGAAAGTTGTTTCACAACTCACGCCACCTGGAACACCATAGTGTGATGGTGTGTCCGAATGTCATAGTCTTGCTCTATTGGATATGGTACGGGTTGTCATGTCTCTTATCGTTTTGCTACTATAGTTTTGGGGTTATGCATTAGTGTGGCGACCCGACCTGAAACGGTCGAACCTCCGGTGTTTCCGTACCATCCCAAGATCATGCTGGTACACACACGGTACATCAATGTATATATCAAAGGGAAAATCACACAACTTTATTAATTGAAATCTCATATCGAGTCCTTTATTACAATAAGGATTACAATAAAGTGGCTGAAGGCCAACTCATGAGATAAACTAAACCAAAAATCTTGCGGAAGCTTTAAAGGTAGTCGAGTCCGTCTGACTCCAAGGGCATCTCACCGAGTGTAGAGCGTATCCTCACTCCTGGTCGGAAAAGTACTCTGCAACATGATACGTTGCAGCCGTGTAGGTCAGCATATTGAATATGACGGCAATGTCACAAAAGAGAGGGGTGAAAATAATCATCTATTCTATATGCATATATGGCAGGTGGGGGTAGTAAGTTTTGCGTAAAGCCAATTTTTCCTACCACAAGAGAGGGGCAAAACAGAAGTTTTTACTACAATGTTGGTTGATTTATGAGATGGTTCCACCAACCAATTCTCATACCCAAGTTGTCATTAATACCCACATCATTATAATTCTTTGTGTTGAGAGTTCCAGATAGTTTCAGTTCCTTTGGCTCAAGTTGTCCATGATCGTGGACACGGCTAATCGATTAGGTTTGAGTACTCTGCAGAGTTTTGCACACGTTCCCCACAAGATTTGATCGTCTCCATTGGATTCCTCGCACTTCAGGGTGTTTGAGGAACAGATGATCAAAACATGGTCTTCTAAGGGGTTCCTCTGAGACTCTGTCGGTGCCCATCCTTTCCTACCATTCTTCTACATCTCGTAGCACCGCCTGTCCAGGGTCACCACAATATCCAACCAAGCCAGAGCCCATAATGGCTTGTGGCTATGCAGGTAAGCCTTGGGTCTTGAAGCATCCATCCATCTCTTTGTTCCTGGGTGGACCTTTTCGCGTGAATACTGGCACTTCTCCAGCAACACCTAGGCTAACCACTGGCTTCTCCAGGGCTTCGTTCAACCATCATCCACCCAGAGGTATGTTGAAAACTGGGAGTCTTGAAGTCTTGATCATCATGTAGTTCTTGTAATTATTATCTCACAACTCTCATGAATCACACAACCAACCCCGTCTACTAATAGCATAGCAAAATTTAAATCAACGTTTCCCGGGGCCAAGGTGTCAAAGGGTTGAGGGGTGCCTACCACATGATACTACATCAAGTAACCAATTTCCAAATTACCTACTTTGCATTCAAATGGGGAGATGGTAGAACTAATGCAATAAAAACATGGGTAAACATGATCAAAGTGACTTGCCTTGCTGCCGATCCTCGTACTCGAGTGACTCTAGATAACAAGCTTCGCACTCCGGATGATCTAACGAATCAAACAAAACACACAATAAGCATAACCACAATACAATTTACACAACATCGAAGTAAACTAATAATACTACAACAATCAATAGCACAATCAAAAGAAAGAAATCAAACAAAGTAGAAAACCTCTCAACTTTTTGTGGCAAAAACACCTACTAAGACATAACAAGACAAAATTGTTTTTAGCAACTAATAAATAAATAACAGAAAGTAAATACTAAAAATTTATTAGAAAACATGAAGTATTTCACCATAAAACTTTTGTGCAAAAGAATTACAACAAAACCTTTTACTAAACAATACTTATGGTGAAAACAATGTTTACCTATTAAAATAGTACACAAAACAAAACAAAATATTCTTATTAACAGAAAATAAATCTCCTAATGTTGAACAATAGAAAACTAAAAGAACTACAACAGAAAGTTAAACTAAAACAGAATCAAAATAAACTAATTTTTTTAATTAAACCCTAAGAAGAACTAAACATAATCTGTTTTTGCTAAAAACACTAATCTAAAATATCCTAAAAAAATCTCAAACAAAGCAGGATGATAAACCTAACTAATACAAAACGGTGGCAAAAAGAATCACTCAAAAATAAGTTTTTAAACTCAAGTTATTCAAGTTTTAGTGATTTGCTCAAATTTAACAAAATTCAAATTTAAAAGTTCAAATTTGAAAACTAAAATTACAGACAGAAACTACCTGAAATTTGTGACATGTTGCAAAAGGAATCAATCAAAAACTCTAAACATCCTAAAATATATAACAAAAACAAAAACAGAAACTATTCTGTTTTTCTAAAACAAAAAAATAAAAGAAAAAAATAAACTAACGGACAGTGTGCGACGTGTCATGCTGTGATTGGTCGAGGCGGTGTGCGTGCGGGGTTTAACGAGCGGATGGCCAAGCCTTAGGGGATACCGGTTTGGGGATTTAACTGATCTAATCCTAGGCGTTGGATTTAGATCGGACGGTCTGGGGGGCGGTGGCTTATACAGAGAGACGAGGTCTCCGGCGATGGTCGACGGTGGCGGTGGCTCGGTGGTGCTCAGGGGCGGCGTTCCGATGGTCGGGGGCGACGTCCAAAGGTTGCAGTCGACGGCGGTGGGCCTCCGGTGACGATAGGTGGTGACGGTGGGGTGTGGGGGTGAAGGGGGCGACGGCCACGAGCTCAGGGAGCTTCGGTGGGAAGCCGAGCTCCGGCGAGGTGCGGGGGCGGCGCTCTGGCGAGGGGAGGTGGGGTTTCAGGGGGGTAATGGAACGCGGCGAGGCAGGGGCTTTATATAGGGGCCTCGAGGGGTCGGGAAATGGAAGGAGGAGGGAGATCCGGGCGGGAGTGGATCTCGCCGGCGAGGTGGGGGCAAAAGGAAGGAGGTGACCGTGGGGATCGCGTGATCGGTCGGTGGGTCCCACGAAACAGAGAGAGGGGAGTGGTGTTTGCGGCGTCGGTCGCCGATCCGAATTAAATTCGGATCTGGCATGGGTGTGGTGGGCCGGTGGACTTTCCTAATACGCGATTTTTTTCCTTTTTTCCAATTTACACATAAGGAAACTACTTTATGGCAATGAAAGCATTTCCAAAAAATGAAGATATATATATATATATATTAAATTGACCAGGGGAATAAATGAAATTTAATGAACATTTTTCCACGGCCAAAATAAATACTTTAAAAAAAATTATTTTCAGAAAATGCCTAAATTGATTTTAATTCTTTTTGCAATAAATTTTCAAATAACCCCCTGGGTTTTATGGTTCAAATACTTCACAAAGATACCCCTGATATGGAGTGTCATGTTCCTCCTCTCATATTTGAATATTTCAGGGTTTGGCAAGATAGGAAAAAGAAATGATGGAAAAATAGAGATGGCCTTTCAGAAATCCAAAAGGGAAAACTTCAACAATTCATTTCACTCAAACAACATGATGATGATGCATAGCTATATTTCATAACATTCCAAAATGGAATTTTGGGATGTTACAATTAGAGACAACTACATTCACTTTAAATAGGGCACCATCTAAATCCGTTGAGATGACACCATGTGAATTATGGTTTGATAGAAACCTAAACTGTCATTTCTTAATGTTTGGGGTTGTGATGCTTGTGTGGAAAAATGTTTTCACCTGATGAGCTCGAACCCAAAGCAGACAAATGCATCTTCGTAGAATACCCTAAGAATAGTTGGGTGAACCTTCTATCTCAGACCCAAGCATAAAGTGTTTGTTACTAAAACTGGGTCCTTTCTCGAGAAAAAGTTTCTCTCGAAAGAATTGAGTGGGAGGAAGATAGAACTTGATGAGGTTATTGAACCTTTGTTTCAACCAGAGAGTAGCGAAGCGTAGAAAGATGTTTCTGTGAAGCCTACATTAATTGAAGAGGAAGTTAATGATGATGATCATGAAGCTTCGGATCAAGTTACTATCAAACCTCGTAGATCGGCAAGTATGTGTACTTCCTGAGCGGTATGACAACCCTGTCTTGGAGGTCATGTTGTTGGACAACGATGAACCTACGAGCTGTGGAGAAGCGATGATGGGCCCAGATTCTGACAAATGGTTAGAGGCCATGAAATCCGAGAAAGGATCCATGTTTGAAAACCAAGTATAGACTTTGGTAGACTTGCTCGTTGGACGGCAGGTCATTGAGTACAAATGGATGTTTAAAATGAAGACATACGCTCATGGTAAATGTCACCATTTGTAAAGCTCGACTTGCTACAAAGAACTTTACGACAAGTTCAAGGAGTTGACTGCGATGAGACTTTCTCACTCGTAGCGATGCTAAAGTCTGTTGGAATTATGTTAGCAGTTGCTGCATTTTTCAATTATGAAATCTGGCAGATGGATGTCAAAAGATCGTTTCCTTAACGGTTTACTTGAGGAAAGGTTGTATGTGATACAACCATAAGGTTTTGTCAGTCCTAAGGATGCTAAAAGGTGTGCAAGCTTCAGTGATCCTTCTATGAACTAAAGCAAGCATCTCGGAGTTGGAATATACACTTTGATGAGGTGATCAAAGTTTTAGAGTCTATACAAAGTTTGCAAGAAACTTGTATTTACAACAAAGTGAGTGGGAGCACTATAGAATTTCTGATAAGTATATATGGATGACATATTGTTGATCGAAAATGATGTAGAATTTCTGGAAAGCATAAATGGTTGTTTTAAAAGAGTTTTTCAAAGGAAGACCTGGATAAGGCTACCTAATTGTTGAGTATTAAGATCTATAGAGATAGATCAAGATGCTTGATGAGACTTTCAATGAGTACATACCTTGACAAGATTTTGAAAGAGTTCAAAGTATATCAGTCAGGGAAAGAGTTCTCGCCTGATTTGTAAGGTGTGAAGTTGAGTGAGACTCAAAGCTCGAAAATGGCACAAGAAAGAGAAAAGACGAACGTCGTCCCCTATGCCTTAGCCATATGATCTGTATAGTATGCCATGCTGTGTACCACACCTATGTGTGCCTTGCCATGAGTCCATCAAGGGGTACAAGAGTGATCCAGGAGTGGATCACTGGACAACGGTCAATATTATCCTTAGTGACTAAAATACTAAGGAAATGTTTCTCGATTATGGGGGTGATAAAGGGTTCGTTGTAAAAAATTACGTCGATGCAATCTTTAACACTAATCCAGATGACTCTTAGTAGCAATCCAGATACGTATAGTGGAGCAGCCATTTGGAATAGTACCAAGTGGAGTGTGGTAGCAATGTTTACAGTTTGAAATAGAGGTTTACA
Source organism: Hordeum marinum (assembly GCA_022496015.1). Taxonomy (NCBI): domain Eukaryota; kingdom Viridiplantae; phylum Streptophyta; class Magnoliopsida; order Poales; family Poaceae; genus Hordeum; species Hordeum marinum. The sequence continues at coordinate 95,044 of JAAAWK010000270.1, read as the reverse complement.
AAGTACACTCAGATCTGAATGTCGCAGACTCGTTGACTATAAGACCTCTCTCACATGCAAAGCATGATCGAGCCCCAGAACTTATTGGGTGTTAGATTCATAACAATGCGAATCACATGGTGATGTGAACTAGATTATTGACTCTAGTGCAAGTGGGAGACTGTTGGAAATATGCCCTAGAGGCAATAATAAATTGGTTATTATCATATTTCCTTGTTCATGATAATCTTTTATTATCCATGCTATAATTGTGTTGATCGGAAACTCAGATACATGTGTGGATACAAAGACAACACCATGTCCCTAGTATGCCTCTGATAGACTAGCTCGTTGATCAAAGATGGCTGTGGTTTCCTAGTCATGGACATGAGATGTCATTTGGTAATGGGATCACATCATTAGGAGAATGATGTGATGGACAAGACCCAACCTACAAACGTAGCATATGATCGTGTCAGTTTATTGCTACTGTTTTCTGCATGTCAAGTATTTGTTCCTATGACCATGAGATCATGCAACTCACTGACAACGGAGGAGTACCTTGTGTGTATCAAATGTCGCAACGTAACTGGATGACTATAAAGGTGCTCTACAGGTATCTCCGAGGGTGTCTGTTGGGTTGGCATGGATCAAGACTGGGATTTGTTACTCCGTGTGACGGAGTGGTATCTCAGGGCCCACTCGGTAATACAACATCACAATAAGCCTTGCAAGCAATGTTACTAAGTGTTAGTCATGGGATCTTGTATTACATAACGAGTAAAGAGACTTTCCAGTAACATGGTTGAACTAGGTATGGAGATACCGACGATCGAATCTCGTGCAAGTAACATACCAAAGAACAAAGGGAACATCATACGGGATTAACTGAATCCTTGACATAGAGGTTCGACCGATAAAGATCTTCATAGAATATGTAGGAACCAATATGGGCATCCCGGTCCCGCTATTGGTTATTGACCGTAGAGGTGTCTCGGTCATGTCTACATAGTTCTCGAACCCGCACGGTCTACACACTTAAGGTTTGGTGACGTTTCGATAGTATAGAGTTATGCTTGGTGGTGACCGAAGGTTGTTCCAAGTCCTGGATGAGATCACAGACGTCATGAGGAGCTCTGGAATGGTCCATAGGTAAAGATTGATATATAGGAAGTCCTATTTTGGTCGCCGGAAAAGTTTTGGGCTCATCGGTAGGGTACCGGGAGAGCCGGTAGTGTACCGGGAGACCATCGGGAGGGGTATTTCGACCCAAGAGGCTACATGGGCTGTGGGATAGTGAATACCAGCCCTTAGTGGGCTGGTGGAAGTCCCACACAAGGCCCATGCGGTTGGGAGATAAAACCCAAAAAGAAAAGGTGGAAAAAAGGCAAAATAGGGAGGAATCGTAGTCCTACTAGGATTGGAGGAGTCCTCATCTCCTCGTTGATTCGGCCGAACCAAGGGCTGGCCCCTTGAGGGACAAGCCTCCTCCTCTCTTCCTCCTATATATTCTAGAGGTTTTAGGGTTTTTGGCACAAGATTTTCAGTCACGTGCTACCCGTTCCTCTAGTACATAGTTTCTCCTCTAGATCGGTTTTCTGCAGTGCTTAGGCGAAGCCCTACCGGAATAGTTCCACCACCATCCCCGGAGCGCCGTAATGCTGCCGGATAACTCTTCTACCTCTCTGCTCCTTCTTGCTGGATCAAGAAGGCGGAGATCATCATCGAGCTATATGTGTGTTGAACGCGGAGGTGCCGTCCATTCGGCGCTAGATTAGAAGTACTGTGATCAAGATCGCGAGACAAATTGTGATGAGATCGCAGGACGGATCATGATGAGTTCGCGGGACGGATCATGATTGGATCGCAGGATGGATCATGATGAGATCGCGAGACGCTCGGCGATTTGGATTGCGAAGACATTCGACTGCACCAACCTTGTTTCTTAACGCTTCCCGCTTAGCGATCTACAAGGGTATGTAGATTCACTCTCCCTCTCATAGATGCTCATCACCATGGATAGGTCTTGCGTGAGCGTAGGAATTTTTTTGTTTCCCATGCAACATTCCCCAAAAAAGTATTGAAGTAATTTCGAATATCTTCCGTCCGGAGATACTAAGGAAACTGAACAATAACGGTGTGTCAAGAATCCCCTGGAGCTCAACTCCCCGAAAGAAATCAAGTCAGACAGGAGGCACCAAGACAAAACTCCGTCATGTCGGCATCATAGAGATTCCAAAATATCCGCGTGATCCGAATTTTTTTTGAGGGAGAAGAGGGTAGAATCAAAATTCCTAAGTCATAATTCCTAACCGGAGCATAGAAAAGGAGTAAAAAGAATCCTAATCTCCGATATAACTAGACTCAAAACTAGTTTTTCACTAGACTTGACTCGTCCAAGTTCGATCAATCAAGGGGGCTTCTAGGTCGGTATAGGCTCTAATACCAACTTGTCACACCCAAGATGCAATCCTATCCTTATTTTGGCACGAGGGCCTTGACAGGGATAGAAGCGCATCTCGTCGTGTTGCAAGAATGGATATCATTACAAGTACATGTACAGAAGAGATGAGTATATGGAATTGGCTTACACTTCCACAAGCTACAACAAGATCACAACCATACAACAACATATTCAAACATCATACAGAAGAGCAGGGTCCGGCTACGGACAAAAACAAACGACAAAATGATCCATCCTTGCTATCCCAGGCTGCCGCATGGAACCCATCCAAGATTGATGAAGAAGAAGAACTCCGAATCAAACAAGCATCATGCTCACATCAAATCATCACATTACCTGAACCTGCAACTGTTGTTGCAATAATATGCGAGCCATAGGGACTCAACAATCTCATTTCCAAGGGTATCAAGACTATTAAAGCTTAATAGGTGAGGTATGGTTAAGTGGTGGGGCTGCAGCAAGCGCCTAAGCATTTATTTGAGTGGCCAACTTACGAATATGGAAACTAAAGTATGGTGGTCTACGCATAACGGACGTGAGCTAGTAATGATCACTAACTGGTCCTGAACACCTACTTATGTCAAACATAACCCCACCATGTTCTCTTTTGGATAAGAACTCACGAGAAGAGACAGTCACGGTTACGCACATAGTTGGTGTATTTTGTTTGGGTTTCCTTCAAGTTTGCTATGACTGAGCGTTAAACAAAGTATCCAAGTTTGCTACATAACCGCGGGCATGGATTTCCGAAAGATTTAACTATGTAGGGGTGCTCAAACTCATCCATCACAAATTAACCACACGCCACAGGAATAACCTCGACCACGAATCTCGTGATCATCCTAGACAATTCCAAAGGAAATCCGACACCTCATGATAGCCCGAAGAAGATCAGATTTCCTCACACAAGACATTCGAGAAAGGTAAAACAAGTCTAGCAAGACCACCCGACGTGTCGACGAACCCAATAAGAGCCGCGTATCTCGTTCTCAGGACACGACCGGATGTGACTAGCTTCACGGAAAAACCAGTCCCCGAGTTTCCTCGAGGCGGCCCCACAGGCAGCCCGTTTTGGACCAACGCTAATGAGGAGCATTGGCCCGGGTTGTTGATTAATTATGCACGGGGTGATCATGGCCTATGCAAATTTAAGTTTTTATTAAGCAAATAGTACCAATGTTGGGCCTTGCCAGACAAGTTTTATCCTAAAACAAAGATCAATGGGGTCCCCATAACAATCCCGAGCATGTTAGGAGCGCTCAATTATGGAACATAACACTGGTTCACAAGTAACTAGGGCGGCAAGAGTGGAACAAAACACCGAGCAAAAGGCCAAGCCTTCCACCCTTTACCAAGTGTATAAATGTGTTAAATTAAAGAGCAATAATATTGTGATAACAAAAGAATGTCCATGCTGACACATGAAAGCAATTGCACATGTAGCTAGAAACGCTATAAGAAGGGCTGAGCAAGCGGTAACATAGCCAACCAATGGTTTGCTGGGATGGTGGAGGGTTAGAGGCTTTCGTGGCAATGTTGGGAGACTTGTCAAACAATTGGTAGGTAGCGAGACATAGCGATAAAATAGGGGCAACTAGCATATCAATGATAGTAGTGGTATCCAGGGAAATGTGTCATCTTGCCTGAGATCCCGCTCGGAAGAAGAACGAGTCCATGAAGAAGATGGGTCAACGTAGTCGAACGAATCCTCACACTCCGAACACTTTTCGAACTCTATCGAGAAGAAGCAAATCGGAAACAACAATCAACACACGATACACCACAACATATGCATGATATGATGCACAGACAAATATGATGCATGCCCGGTTTAATATGCAACGCATGGCATGGCATGGCAAGAATAACAAACAACTACTACATATTAAGTGAAGTTTAGTATGCAACAAGTTGCACATTGACGAAACTCCACCTTTGAATTATTTAGTTCACTCTTGTTAGGTACTCATCAATATTAAATGTTTTTAACATGGGTGGTCATGACATAAGGCGAAGATGGAATTAAGCAACTTTAATTGGAGAGGGACAACATACATATAAAAAATAATAACTCTCCATATTATGAGAAAAGTGGTTATTGTTGTTTATCATGGCAAGAGGTGAAGCATGAACAACTATATCATCTAGGCATTTTAAATGGGGCCGGAAGCAACATATAGCATTTCCGAAACATCCCCATAAGCATAATATGTATTTGGTCCAGATCTGTACTAACAATATTTCAGAGTTTTTAACCAGCAAAATAAATGTCACCATGAGATTCTACACATTTTTCTAGCCAAATTACATATGTGGAACATTTTTATCGGAGCTACGGTTTTGTAGCTATGAAATAAATCATTTACACATGGCAATTACGCAAATCAATGCAAACAGCAAGGTTAAACATTTTTATCACATGTGAAAGTCGGATATTGTGAATCTACATAAAATTCTGAACATTTTACATATATTAAGTTTTTACATACGATGCACGGTTTGAATGTTATTAAATGCATGAATAACAAGGGTTTTCTACAAAACCAGTAATTCCTGGGATAATTCTAAATTCGCCGAATCTGCAAAAAAACTACACAGGCTGAAACTGGTGGGCGCAACATAACAAAACAACGCACGGGGCGGCTTATGGGGCTGGCGCTCACCTAGGGCCCGTGGGCCGGTCGGAGGCGAGGTGGGCCGTGGGCGGCTGGGCCATTGGGCGCACGAGGCCCATGCGGAGGGAGCCGGAACAGGCGAAGCAGACAACAGGCGTTCCTCCCTCCCGTGCGAGAGGAGGAGACCATGGAAGCAGCAGCAGTTGTGGTGACACCAGCCGGTGACAGGTGGCGGGGAGGCGCGGCAAGGGCGGATCTGGGTCGGCCGGTCTCAATCCCGGCTGGATCTCGGGCGAGGCAGTGGGTTCTCGGCCACCAGAGCTTAGGGCGTTGTAAACCATGGTGTCCTGGAGTGCTGCAGTAGGCGGCGGCTCGCAGCAGGCTTCGCTAGGGTGCGGTTGCAGAGAGGAAGCCGATGAGTGTCGGGCGGACGAGGTCCCATGGAGGTGCGGTGCTCTGGCGAGGGCTGGCCATCGGGTATGGGCGGCGCTCTACGGGCTGCGGGACTCGAGGGCGAGCGGCTTCGGGGGCGAGCGGCTGCGGGGATCTGCGCTCGGGTGGGGCCTGGGTGGGCTTCGGCGGGCCCCTACGGTTGGGAGGTGGGAGGAGGTGCGAAAAGTGGCGGCTAGGGTTAGAAGGGCACGAATTTCGAGGCAGGGTAGGCTAGGGGTGTTTATATAGGAAATGGGGGGGGGGGCTAGGTTAGGGATTTTAGCCCATTTTCGAACCCTCCGATCGCGATCGGATGGCTCCAGTCGTGGGGTAGGCTAGGTGGGTTGGTGTTGGGCTGTGAAGAGGGGTTTGGGCGAAGATGAGAGGGAAGAGTTGTCCCGATGGCATGTTTTGAAATACCGAGAAAACATACGATAATTCATCTGATGACGATGCCACTTCGGACAACCATTGGGTTAACAAACGACCTCCAATTGCGACGAAAATTGATAGGCGGTCTACCTACGCTATAACAAGACCGCACACCAAGTTCCGACCCAATCCGAGAATGTTTTATGTGTGCTTTGAAAACAATATTTTTTGATGCCTCGGGCGCATGCATGTGTGGTTGGTCTCAAAACGGTCGACGACATGAACGGAGAGAACCGGCAGCTACCAACGGATGCAAGTTTTCAAACACAAGTGATGATGCTCTGCAGATAATGCGAATGATGCGATGATGAATGCAACAACCAAACGAACCACGTGATGAGAATGGACAAAAGGGGAATCTTCTGGAGCATCGGTCCCGAGCTATCACAAGCTTAGTGGAGGCCAGCATCACGTTTTCACCACAAGTCTGGATAAATGGGATTAGAAGCTACATAAGAGGGCGGTTCATACTGCCACGCCGTCTCTTCCACGATATTTGAAGTGATCTAAGCATACGATATCATGGAGCAAGGAGGATCACCCGCCACAGGTTGATAACCCAAGACACTTGGCACTTGTGGTGGGTCCTCGGGTGGGAGGCTATAAATTCACCAAGGTACTAATGGACAGTGGCAGCAACATCAACATCTTATATTATGACACTTTTTGCTAGATGGAATTGACTGACAAAGCTCTTAAGTCGTCGTCTACAGTTTTCCACGGTGTTGTGCCAGGCAAGTCTGCTTATCCAGTGGAAAAAATTGCTCTCGAGGTAGCGTTTGGTGATAAATAAAATTATAGAGTAAAAACTTTGTGGTTCGAGGTGGTCAAAATTAAGAGCCCGTATCATGCCTTGTTTGGGCGGCTGGCTTTTGCTAAGTTTATGGCCAGGCCCTGTTATGTCTACTTGCAGCTCAAGATGCCTACACTTAAAGGGACGACCATGGTGCACGGTGATCGGAAGATTGCTCTTGAGTGTGAGGATGGTGATGTTGCATATGGAGAGTCAAGTTGTGCTGAGGCGGATCTCAAGTTCTGTATAGATAATGTTGACCTGGCGGACATGACTCTATTGGAAAAGCCCAGCACAGAGTCTGAGCCAGCCCTGAAGTTTGTGGGAGAAGATACCAAGTTGGTGGATATCACTGATGGCGACTCATCAAAGCAATTCACTATTGGGCTAATATGGACCCTGCATAGGAAAGCGCGCTCATCGAATTCATTTGTGAGAATCAGGACATCTTTGCATGGAAACCCTCTGACTTTCCGGGTGTACCGAGAGAACTCACCGAGCACCACCTTAATGTGCATCCTAAATTTAAGCCAGTCAAACAATTTCTTTGTCGTTTCAATGAGGAGCAATACAAAGGTATTGGGGAAGAGATAGCATGACTCTTAGCAGTAGGGTTCATTGTGGAGGTTTTTCACCCGGAGTATTTAGCTAATCCAATGCTCGTACTCAAGAAGAACGACACGTGGCGCATGTGTGTGGATTACATAGATCTTAATAAGGCTTGTCTGGTTGATCCATTTCCCCTTCCTCGCATTGACCAGATCATTGACGCCACGGCGGGTTGTGAGAGTTTGTGTTTCCTGGATGCTTATTCGGGTTACCATCAAATCAAGATGGCAGTTAAATACCAAGAGAAGACGTTTTTCATCACGCCTTTTGGAGCTTTCTGCTATGTGTCCATGCCTTTTGGACTTAAGAGTGCACAGACGACTTATCAACTCTGCGTACAGAACTATCTTCATAGTTAGATTGGGTGCAATGTACTTGCTTATGTGGATGATATTGTGGTCAACTCAAGGAAGAAGGAGACTCTACTTGACGATTTGTAGGAGACTTTTGATAATCTACGGGTTTATAAGATGATGCTTAATCTGGGAAAATGGGTTTTTGGTGTGCCTATAGGCAAGCTCCTGGGTTTTTTGGTCTCAGAAGGGGGGATTGAAGCTAACCTGGATAAAATCAAGGCCATCACCTCATTATCTAAGACGGCGTGTATTAATGATGTCCAGTGCCTGGCAGGTCGTATCGCCCCCTTAAGCCAGTTCATAAGCCGCCTTGGCGAGAAGGCCACTTGTATCAGATGATGAAGACGACATATGATTTTGTCTGGAGTGATGTTGTTGATAAGGCATTTGAAGCGCTCAAAAAACAATTAGTTGAGCCGCCGGTTTTGGCCGCTCCTGCGAAGAAGGAACTGTTGCACTTATATGTGGTGGCTAATAACAGGGCCATTAGTGCTACTGTTGTTGTGGACCGCAAGGAGGCAGAGAATGAATATCCAGTCCAGAGGCCAGTTTACTATGTCAGTGAGGTGTTAATAGAGTCCAAGCAGAGATACCCGCATTGGCAAAAGCTGATGTATGGAGTGTTCATGGAAAATCGCAAGCTGAAGCATTATTTCCTTGGACATCTGATCATGGTGGTTAGTTCTGCGCCTTTGGGTGATATCATTCAAAATAGAGAGGACACCGACATGATTACTAAATGGGAATTAGAGCTTGGACCTCTTAATTCGAAGTATGTGCCTTGAACAACTGTCAAATCTCAAGCCTTGGCGGATTTCATAAATGACTGGATGGAGAGACAGGCACCTGAGGAGAAGCCGGATAACACATAATAGACAATTCACTTCGATGGATCCAGGCAATTCGAAGGCTCGGGGGCTGGAGTTGTTTTAACTTCGCCTAGAGGTGACAAGTTTTGTTATGCGTTAAGGCTAATGTTTCCTTGTACTAACAATGCAGCTGAGTATGAGGCCCTGCTTCATGGCCTCCGTGTGGCTAAGGAGATGAATCTAAGCTAGGTCAGGTGTTTGGGTGACTTAGACCTGGTGGCTCAACAAGTGTACGACACGTGGGATTCTAAGGACCCTCGTATGGTGGCTTATCGCCAGGCGGTTGACATCGTTGCCGGTCACTTCAAAGGATATAAGGTGGATCATATTGAACATCATAAGACCGAGGCGGCTGATGCTTTATCAAGACTGGGGTCCCAGTGTAAGCCGGTGCCACCTAATGTGTTTTTTGATTTCTTGTATCACTCGTCAGTCAAATTAGCTTCTGAGGAGGATCTCGCTGTGCCTGACCCGGATGGACAAATAGTGGCAACTCTCGGTGCTATCCCTGATTGGACGTTGTCATATCTGATGTATTTGACTCACGACGAGTTATCCGAGGACGAGACCTGTAGCGACCCGACCTGAAAGGTCAAGTCTCCGGGGTTTCCGTACCATCCCAAGATCATGTTGGTACACACACGGTACATCAATGTATATATCAAAGGGAAATCACACAGCATTATATTAATCGAAATTTCATATCGAGTCCTTTATTACAATAAAAATTACAATAAAGTGGCCGAAGGCCAACTCATGAGAATAACTAAATCTTGCGGAAGCATCGAAGGTAGATGAGTCCATCTGACTCCAAGGGCATCTCACTGAGCATAGAACGTGTCCTCACTCCTCGTCGGAAAAGTACTCTGCAACATGATACGTTGCAGCCGTGTAGGTCAGCATATGGAATATGCCGGCAAAGTCACAAAAGAGGGGTGAAAAGATAATCATCTAGTCTACATGCTTATATGGCAGGTGGGGTGGTAAGTTTTTGCGTAAAGCCAATTTTTCCTACATCAAGAGAGGGCTAAGCAAAAAAAATATTACTAAGTTGGTTGATTAATGAGATGGTTCCACCAACCAATTCTCATTCCCAAATTATTAATACCCACATCCTCATTATTAATTGTGTTGAGAGTTCCGAATGTTTCAGTTCCTTTGGCTCAAGTCGTCCATGACCGTGGACACGGCTAATCGATTAGGTTTGAGTAATCTGCAGAGTTTTGCGCACGTTCCCCACAAGATTTGGTTGCCTCCGTTTAATTTCTCGCACTTCAGGGTGTTTGAGAAACGGATGACCAAAACATGGTCTTCCAAAGGGTTTCCCTGCGACTCTGACGGTGCCCATCCTTTCCTACCGTTCTTCTACATCTCGTAGCACCGCCTGTCCAGGGTCACCACGATATCCAACCAAGCCAGAGCCCATAATGACTTGTGGCTGTGCAGGTAAGCCTTGGGTCTTGAAGCACCCATCCATCTCTTTGTGCCTGGGTGGACCTTTCCGCGTGAATACTGGCCATCTCCAGCATCACCTAGGCAAATCCACTGGTTTCTCCAGGGTGCCGTTCAACCATCATCCACCCAGAGGTATGTTGAAAACTCGGAGTCTTGAAATCTTGATCATTATGTAGGTCTTGAATTTATTAACTCTCTCAACTCTCATGAATCACACAACCAACCCCGTCTACTAATAGCATAGCAAAAAGTAAAACAACGTTTCCCGGGGCCAATGTGTCAAAGAGTTTGAGGGGGGTACCTACCACATGATACTACTACAATGTAACCAAGTTTCCAACTAACGTATCTTGCATGCAATTGGGGAAGATGGTAGAACTAATGCATATAAAACATGGGTAAACATGATCAAATTGACCTGCCTGATTGATGATCTTCGTACGTGAGTGACTCTAAGTAACAAGCTTCGCACTTCGGATAATCTAACGAAACAAACAAGCACTCAATAAGCATACAACAGAATATTGTAACCCACAATCATCAATCCAAGAACTAGTAAATAATCAAGACAAAACAATGCACAAATCACAAGTAAGAAAAACACTCAAGGTTTTGTTTACTAGGAGGTGATTGATAAAACACTACTATCATAATTAAACTATTTGGTAATAACAAAACAATTGTTGACAGCAAGGAACAATAAAATATTTTTGTTAATAAACAGAAGAAAATCAATTTATGTTTGTTGGGAAAGCTTTTGTAAAGTTTGTAAAATTTTTGATAAACACTAAATGGAACAAATATAGTTTTACTAACAAGAGAGCAAAACCAAACTTATTATTTATAGTAAAACATGTTTTAACATAAAACAATTTACAAATAAACTTGTTTTAGAAATTAAATTATATAAAACTTTGTTTGAAAGCAAAACTATTACTAACTAGTTGTTTTAATCAAAATAAACCTATTTGAAAAGAAATTGTGATTTCTATCTTAACAAGGAAATAAACTAAACAATTTTATATTTTTATTAACAATAAGTAAAACACTAATTGTATAAACAACAGAACCTACTAAACAAATTGAAATTAAATCTAAGTTAAACTAACTAAAACTAAGTAAATAAAACTATATTGTAATACTAAGCAGATTCTGTTTATAGCTAAAACACTAACAATAATCATCCTAAAAATCCTCAAACTAAACATGGTGATAGTCCTAACCAATATCAAATAGTAGCAAAAATATTCATATCAAAATCTATTTTCAAACTCTAGTTATACAGATTTGAAGATTTTGAGAAAATTTGATTCAATTCAAATTTTATAGTTCAAATTTGAAATTTAAAAGTACAGTGTGAAACTACATGAAAAATGTGAGCTAATGCAAAAAGAATCAACTCAAAACATTAAACATGTTAAAAGATATAAGCAAAACAAAATTTGAATACACTCTGTTAACTAAAACAAAAACAGAAAAAGGGAAAATCTACCGGACGGCCAGGGGGCTACGTGGCACTGTCCTATTGGCTAGCTAGTGCGCGCGTTGGATGTTTTCGGGCGGGCGACCGGTCAGAAAAGGAAAACGGTTCGGGGATAAGTGGCTTCTAATCTGGGTCGTTGGTTTTGGATCAGAGGGAGGGGGAGTGTCCGGCGTCTTACCGGAGGGGGTGTGGGAATTCCGGAGATGGAGGCGGCGGCCGGTGGTCGAGGACGTCGCCGGAGGGGTCTCCGGTGGTCGAGGGAGGCAGTGGAGGGGTTCAGACGACGGCAGGCGGGGTCCTGCGTCGAACGGAGGGGTCGGAGAGGGGCGAGGATGACCGAGGCGTTGGCTACGGATGATGGGAGTTCCGGTGGTGGTGCAACTCCGGCGAGGAATTGGCAGCGTCTCGGCGAGGGAGAGAGGGGGATCGGGGGGGGGGGGGAATGGATGCGGGAGTGTCCGGTACTTATAGGGGCGCTGGGGAGTGCGGGGGAGGAGAGGGGAGAGAGATCCGGTGAGAGGAGAAACGGTCGGCGACGGCGCGCGCGAGAGGAGGGAGGCGACCGCGCGGGCGAAACGGTCGGTCGGGTGGGGCCCGGTTGCAGCGAGAGAGAGCGTGCTGAATGCGCGTCGGTCGGCCGACCGGTAACGATCTTGGCTTTTAAAGCCGTTGGGCCGGCCGTTTAATACAAAACCGTTACCGTTTCTTTTTAATGTTTTTCCAGAGCGTTTCAAAAACCTTTAAAGCATTCAAACCTTTTATAACTATAGGGATGTTATATATCAAAATTAACAGAACAATAAATGCTATTTAACGAACATTTTTATTCTGTCATTTGAACACTTTGAAAAAAATAATATTTTCAGAAATTGCCTAATTGTTTTTAAATCCTTTTTGCAAATATTTTCAAAATAACCCCTGGTTATTTTTGTTCAAATAAATCACCAAGTTGACCCTGGTGTGGAGTGTCATGTTACTCCCCTCCTATTTTGAACATTTTACCAAGATTTCAAATAGGTGAAAGCAACATAGGGAAAGTAGAAAGGACTTTCAGAAATTTAGAAAAGGCATTTCAGCAATCACATGTATTCAAGCAATGATGATGATGGATGCATAGATATATTTCATAACATTCGAAAATGAAGTTTTTGGGATGTTACAAACCTACCCACCTTACGATGAATCTCGCCCTCGAGATTCGGGTTGGCTAGAAAATAGGTGCGGGTGGTCTCTACGAAGATCTTCCTCGCGTTCCCAGGTGGCTTCTTCCTCGGTGTGATGGCTCCACAAAACCTTACAGAACTTGATGATCTTGCTGCGGGTAACTCTGTTGGCTGTCTCGAGGATTCTGACAGGCTTCTCCTCGTAGGTCAGATCATTGTCAAGTTGTATGGCCTCTAGGGGCACTGTATCTCTCAAAGGGATATTAGCCATCTCAGCATGACATTTCTTCAGCTGGGACACGTGGAACACATTATGAACTTCGGATAATCCTTCCGGCAATTCCAGTTTGTATGCAACTTCGCCTCTACGTTCAAGAATTTTGTAGGGGCCTATGAATCTGGGTGCTAATTTTCCTTTAACACCAAACCTCTTGATTCCTCGAAGCGGGGACACACGAAGATAAGCTCGGTCTCCCACTTTATACGTCACTTCTTTGCGTTTGCTGTCAGCATAACTCTTCTGTCGAGATTGAGCTATCTTGAGTCTGTCACGAATCAACTTGACTTTCTCTTCCGAATCTCGGATAAGATCGGGACCAAAAAGTTGTCGGTCTCCAACACCATCCCACGTCAGTGGTGTTCTGCACCTCCTTCCGTATAAAGCTTCGAAAGGGGCCATCTTCAGACTGGTCTGATAACTATTGTTGTACGAAAATTCTGCGTAAGGTAAGTTGTCATCCCAACTAGATCCATAATCTAGCGCACAAGCTCTCAACATGTCTTCCAGAATCTGGTTGACTCTCTCAGTCTGTCCATCGGTCTGTGGATGAAAGGCTGTACTGAACTCTAGCCTTGTACCCAAAGTTTCATGTAACTGATGCCAAAACTTTGAGGTAAATTGTGTTCCTCTATCTGACACGATACTCCTCGGAACTCCATGCAGACATACGATCCTGGTCACATATATCTTGGCTAGCTTAGCACTGGTATAGGTGGTCTTCACTGGAATGAAATGAGATACCTTGGTCAAGCGATCTACCACTACCCAGATGGAATCATAACCTGAATGGGTCCTGGGTAATCCTGTGATGAAGTCCATACCCAGCTTTTACCATTTCCACTCGGGTATCGGCAAAGGTTGGAGTAACCCTGCTGGTTTCTGATGTTCCGACTTTACTCGCTGACAAACATCACATATTGCAACGTGTTCCGCAATATCCTTCTTCATACCTGTCCACCAATAACTTTCCTTTAAATCCAGATACATCTTGGTATTGCCTGGGTGTATCGAGTAAGGGGAATCATGGGCTTCCTGAAGTATCAACTTCCTGAGCTCTGGGTCATTGGGCACATAGATTCGGTTCTCAAACCACAAAGTTCCGTGTTCATCCTCACGAAAACCTTCAGCTTTACCATCTTCCATTCTCTGCTTTATCTTAGCTACCTCCTTGTCCGATTTCTGGGCTTCATGAATTCTTTCGGTCAAGGTGGACTGAATTTCCAGTGTAGCAACATATCCTCTTGGAACTATCTCTAGCTTGAGCTCTCTGAGATCATCGGCTAACTCTTGGGGTAATCCTCCCGCTGTGAGTGTGTTTACATAAGTTTTCCGGCTCAAGGCATCGGCTACAACATTAGCCTTACCTGGATGGTAGTGTAATCCCATGTCATAGTCCTTGATTAACTCTAACCATCTCCTCTGTCTGAGGTTCAACTCTGTCTGCGTGAAAATATATTTCAGGCTCTTATGGTCGGTGTAAACATCACAACTATTTCTGATAAGGAAATGTCTCCAGGTCTTGAGTGCGTGCACTACGGCTGCTAGTTCCAAATCATGGGTGGCATAATTCAACTCATGAGGTCGTAGTTGTCTGGATCCATAAGCTACAACCTTTCCATCTTGCATGAGTACTCCTCCAAGTCCTTGACGTGAAGCATCACAATAAACCTGGAAGTCCTTCCGAATATTGGGCAAAATCAACACTGGGGCTGTGACCAAACGTTTCTTCAACTCCTGGAAACTGGCTTCACATTCCTCAGTCCAAACATACTTGGATTCTTTCTTCAACAACTCTGTCATAGGCTTGGCTATCTTTGAGAAATTCTCAATGAATCTCCGGTAATATCCGGCAAGTCCAAGGAAACTGCGGATCTCCTTACCTGAGGTGGGTGATTTCCACTCGGTGACGGCTTCAACCTTAGCGGGGTCTACGGCTATTCCTTCTCCGGAAATAACATGTCCAAGGAATCCGACTTCCGTCAGCCAAAATTCACATTTGCTGAACTTGGCATATAACTGATGCTCTCTTAGCTTTTCCAGAACTAAACGCAGATGTTCCTTGTGTTCTTCCTCGTTCTTGGAGAATATCAAAATGTCATCGATGAACACCACGACAAACTTGTCCAAATATTCCATAAACACTTTGTTCATCAAATTCATGAAGTAGGCAGGAGCATTAGTCAAACCAAAGGACATGACAGTATACTCATACAAGCCATACCTTGTGGTGAAAGCTGTTTTGGGTATATCCTGTTCAAGAATCTTCAGTTGATGATACCCTGATCGAAGATCGATCTTAGAGAATACTTTGGCGCCTATTATCTGATCAAACAAGTCATTAATCATCGGCAGAGGGTACTTGTTCTTGATAGTCACCTCGTTCAAGGCACGATAGTCAACTACCATTCTCAAGGTTTTATCCTTCTTCTCCACCAAAAGAACTGGGGCTCCCCAAGGTGAAGAACTTGGGCAAATATATCCCTTGTCCAATAACTCCTTAATTTGCTTCTTGATTTCCAACAGATCATTTGCGGGCATCCGATAGGGTCTCTTGGAGATTGGGGCTGTCCCTGGTTGTAACTCTATTAGGAACTCAATCTCCCTATCTGGTGGCATGCCTGGTAATTCTTCCGGGAAAACATCCGGTAAGTCTTTTACCACGGGTACTTCCTCCTGAACAACTCCTGTGAGGGCATTTAACCTAGCACTCATACGTGTGCGTCGGGATATATACTTAATCCTCTTGTTCTCCGGGGTGGTGAGTGAAACAGACTTGCTAGGGCAATCAAGATTTCCTTCATACTTGGTCATCCAATCCATGCCTAGGATTACATCCAATCCCTGGGATTCTAAGACGATGAGGTCGGTGGGAAAAACATGGTTTCCTATATTGAGTTTCAAGGCATGGCATCCTATCCCTGCCATCATCATACCTCCTGGGGAACTGACCTTAATGGGCTGTCTAAGGGTTTTGGTGGGCAAACCATACTTATCCACAACTACCCTTGATATGAATGAATGAGTTGCACCAGAATCAAAAAGTACTGTAACTGGACGTGAATGCAATAAAAACTTACCAACCATAGTCTCGGGTTGATCATAGACTTCTTCCACGTCGAGATGGTTCACCTGGGCACGAGGAAAAGGGTTTGGCTTCTTGGCTGCGGAGTTGCCGTTTCCATTTCCCTGCTTGCTCTGGGGACACTCAGTAGCATAGTGCCCTATCTTCTGGCACTTGAAACAGGTGATGTGGCTCAGGTCCTTATGAGTAGGAACGTGACGGTGCTGGTTGTTGTTCCCATTCCCATTGTCGGTCTTGAAATTGCCATGGTTGGGACGAGCATTCCCATTTCCTCCATGGTTGTGCACAACATGAGTGTGCCTTCCAAACTTACCGGTCCCTGATCCGGTATTCCCTGAGTACGGGGAGTAGCGGGGCTTATGATGAGCTCCAGAGTTAAACTTCCCTTGAGTGTACTTCCTCTTGCGGTTCTCAATTAGCCGCTGTTTACCCTCCAAGATGAGGGCCTTGTCCACCAGCTCTTGGTAGTTGTTGAAAGTAGCCACTATCAGCTGCATGCTCAACTCGTCATTGAGTCCTTCCAAAAACTTTTCTTGCTTGGCCGCATCATCGGCCACATCTCTTGGGGCATAACGGGCCAACATGCTGAACTCTTCCACATATTGGGCCACGGAACGATTACCCTAGCGCAAGTTGCGAAACTCGTGCTTCTTCAGATTCATGGCTCCAGCTGAGACATGAGCGGTGCGGAAAGCTTGCTGGAACTGCTCCCAAGTCACATCTGCAATAGGATAAGTGGTGGTGTAGTTCTCCCACCATGAAGCTGCTGGTCCTTCAAGTTGATGTGCGGCAAAACGCACCTTCTCAGCGTCAGTACATCCAACGGTGACGAGTTCTCTCTCCATCTTACGGAGCCAGTCATCTGCTACAATGGGCTCAGTGCTGCTAGAGAAAGTTGGAGGGTTCAACCTCAGAAAACGGGTGAGATTATCAGTCTGGGGTGGATGGTGGTTGTTGTTGTTCTGGTTGTTGGTCTGATTCTGGATCAATAGCTGCATCAGTGCATTCTGCTGCTGAAGGAGTTGCGTGAGTTCCGGCGGGAAAGTGAAGTCGGACTCACGTCGTGGAGGCATCTTATTGTTTCCAGAGGGGTGAGAATTAGAATAGAACAAGGGCCTAAAAGAAGAAATTCACTACCCATATGCAATGCAACAAACATATCACACCAAACACTCATTCATTTATTCAATCAATGTCAAACATTGGGAATACAAATCTCAATCAAACTAAGCATCGACCTACGCTTTTAACGTTGAAAATAAAAGATACATGGAGGCATAAATAAAGTTTTCCTCAGAAGTACATGGTGACTGAGTCTCCTCCAGTGGTGCTCTCCTCATAGTCATCATCGTCGCTGATGAAAGGTGCCAACTCTCCTTTAGGATGAAGATTTTCACCCATGTCCATCTGTTCCTCCAGCGTGGCGATGCGAGTGTTCAGCTTGTCGATCCTCTCTAAGAAATCCTTCACCTCATATTCATGCTCGTACTCGGCTTCCCATAAGTCAGCTTCAAGGTCAATCTCACGGTTCATCAGATTCTGGATTGTCTTCGTATCAGTACGAACTCGAAGCTCCAGAGTCCTGATGTGCGTCTCCAGGGTCTGGATATATGACATGGTGGAGTCTCCAGTGGGAGGGGTTATGATGTTGCCATGGGCATCTCTGCGGCAAACCATGCTGAGTCCTGGTGAAATGGTTCCACCTCTGTATTCCTCCTGAATACGTCCAAGGGCACGATGAATGGCCATGTCTCTTCCAAGTATCCAGTTGGGTGCCACGAACTTGAAGTCGATGGGTTTCTTCCATTCCCAAAGGTTTTCCCTGGGATGTGCACCTCGATCCTGTAGCGTCCATCTTGTGGAAATGACATGATAGGAGTCCCGGTGATGCTCGGCAAAGCAATCCTCACGTCTTTGACGATCCTCATCAGCTCCTTACCAAAAGGCATCGTTGCGTCAGGCTGGCAAAACTCCGTGATCAACACTGGGATGAAGGTGGCCATCTATAAATTTTGAAATAATCGGAGAGAAGTCAAAAACGAGTAGGTGAGAGTATAAGAATTTTAAAGGCAAGGAGAAATAAGTCCTAAGGCTTTCCAATCCTAGAGGTTACGTCCTACGGTCAGCGTGTGCTCTGATACCATTTCTGTAGCGACCCGACCTGAAAGGTCAAGTCTCCGGTGTTTCTGCACCATCCCAAGATCATGCTGGTACACACACGGTACATCAATGTATATATCAAAGGGAAATCACACAGCATTATATTAATCGAAATCTCATATCGAGTCCTTTATTACAATAAAAATTGCAATAAAGTGGCCGAAGGCCAACTCATGAGAATAACTAAATCTTGCGGAAGCGTCGAAGGTAGATGAGTCCATCTGACTCCAAGGGCATCTCACTGAGCATAGAACGTGTCCTCACTCCTGGTCGGCAAAGTACTCTGCAACATGATACGTTGCAGCCGTGTAGGTCAGCATATGGAATATGCCGGCAAAGTCACAAAAGAGGGGTGAAAAGATAATCATCTAGTCTACATGCTTATATGGCAGGTGGGGTGGTAAGTTTTTGCGTAAAGCCAATTTTTCCTACATCAAGAGAGGGCTAAGAAAAAATATATTACTAAGTTGGTTGATTAATGAGATGGTTCCACCAACCAATTCTCATTCCCAAATTATTAATACCCACATCCTCATTATTAATTGTGTTGAGAGTTCCGAATGTTTCAGTTCCTTTGGCTCAAGTCGTCCATGACCATGGACACGGCTAATCGATTAGGTTTGAGTACTCTGCAGAGTTTTGCACACGTTCCCCACAAGATTTGGTCGCCTTCGTTTAATTTCTCGCACTTCAGGGTGTTTGAGAAACGAATGACCAAAACATGGTCTTCCAAAGGGTTTCTCTGCGACTCTGACGGTGCCCATCCTTTCCTACCGTTCTTCTACATCTCGTAGCACCGCCTGTCCAGGGTCACCACGATATCCAACCAAGCCAGAGCCCATAATGACTTGTGGCTGTGCAGGTAAGCCTTGGGTCTTGAAGCACCCATCCATCTCTTTGTGCCTGGGTGGACCTTTCCGCGTGAATACTGGCCATCTCCAGCATCACCTAGGCAAATCCACTGGTTTCTCCAGGGTGCCGTTCAACCATCATCCACCCAGAGGTATGTTGAAAACTCGGAGTCTTGAAATCTTGATCATTATGTAGGTCTTGAATTTATTAACTCTCTCAACTCTCATGAATCACACAACCAACCCCGTCTACTAATAGCATAGCAAAAAGTAAAACAACGTTTCCCGGGGCCAATGTGTCAAAGAGTTTGAGGGGGGTACCTACCACATGATACTACTACAATGTAACCAAGTTTCCAACTAACCTATCTTGCATGCAATTGGGGAAGATGGTAGAACTAATGCATATAAAACATGGGTAAACATGATCAAAGTGACTTGCCTGATTGATGATCTTCGTACGTGAGTGACTCTAAGTAACAAGCTTCGCACTCCGGATAATCTAACAAAACAAACAAGCACTCAATAAGCATACAACAGAATATTATAACCCACAATCATCAATCCAAGAAATAGTAAATAATCAAGACAAAACAATGCACAAATCACAAGTAAGAAAAACACTCAAGGTTTTGTTTACTAGGAGATGATTGATAAAACACTACTATCATAATTAAACTATTTTGTAATAACAAAACAATTGTTGACAGCAAGGAACAATAAAATATTTTTGTTAATAAACAGAAGAAAATCAATTTATGTTTGTTGGGAAAGCTTTTGTAAAGTTTGTAAATTTTTTGATAAACACTAAATGGAACAAATATAGTTTTACTAACAAGAGAGCAAAACCAAACTTATTATTTATAGTAAAACATGTTTTAATAGAAAACAATTTACAAATAAACTTGTTTTAGAAATTAAATTATATAAAACTTTGTTTGAAAGCAAAACTATTACTAACTAGTTGTTTTAATCAAAATAAACCTATTTGAAAAGAAATTGTGATTTCTATCTTAACAAGGAAATAAACTAAACAATTTTATATTTTTATTAACAATAAGTAAAACACTAATTGTATAAACAACAGAACCTACTAAACAAATTGAAATTAAATCTAAGTTAAACTTACTAAAACTAAGTAAATAAAACTATATTGTAATACTAAGCAGATTCTGTTTATAGCTAAAACACTAACAATAATCATCCTAAAAATACTCAAACTAAACATGGTGATATTCCTAACCAATATCAAACAGTAGCAAAAATATTCATATCAAAATCTATTTTCAAACTCTAGTTATACAGATTTGAAGATTTTGAGCAAATTTGATTCAATTCAAATTTTATAGTTCAAACTTGAAATTTAAAAGTACAATGTGAAACTACATGAAAAATTTGAGCTAATGCAAAAAGAATCAACTGAAAACATTAAACAGGTTAAAAGATATAAGCAGAACAAAATTTGAATACACTCTGTTAACTAAAACAAAAACAGAAAAAGGGAAAATCTACCGGACGGCCAGGGGGCTACGTGGCACTGTCCTATTGGCTAGCTAGTGCGCGCGTTGGATGTTTTCGGGCGGGCGACCGGTCGGAAAAGGAAAACGGTTCGGGGATAAGTGGCTTCTAATCTGGGTCGTTGGTTTTGGATCGGAGGGAGGGGGAGTGTCCGGCGTCTTACCGGAGGGGGTGTGGGAATTCCGGAGATGGAGGCGGCGGCCGGTGGTCGAGGACGTCGCCGGAGGGGTCTCCGGTGGTCGAGGGAGGCAGTGGAGGGGTTCAGACGACGGCAGGCGGGGTCCTGCGTCGAACGGAGGGGTCGGAGAGGGGCGAGGATGACCGAGGCGTTGGCTACGGATGATGGGAGTTCCGGTGGTGGTGCAACTCCGGCGAGGAATTGGCAGCGTCTCGGCGAGGGAGAGAGGGGGATCGGGGGGGGGGGAATGGATGCGGGAGTGTCCGGTACTTATAGGGGCGCTGGGGAGTGCGGGGGAGGAGAGGGGAGAGAGATCCGGTGAGAGGAGAAACGGTCGGCGACGGCGCGCGCGAGAGGAGGGAGGCGACCGCGCGGGCGAAACGGTCGGTCGGGTGGGGCCCGGTTGCAGCGAGAGAGAGCGTGCTGAATGCGCGTCGGTCGGCCGACCGGTAACGATCTTGGCTTTTAAAGCCGTTGGGCCGGCCGTTTAATACAAAACCGTTACCGTTTCTTTTTAATGTTTTTCCAGAGCGTTTCAAAAACCTTTAAAGCATTCAAACCTTTTATAACTATAGGGATGTTATATATCAAAATTAACAGAACAATAAATGCTATTTAATGAACATTTTTATTCTGTCATTTGAACACTTTGAAAAAAATAATATTTTCAGAAATTGCCTAATTGTTTTTAAATCCTTTTTGCAAATATTTTCAAAATAACCCCTGGTTATTTTTGTTCAAATAAATCACCAAGTTGACCCTGGTGTGGAGTGTCATGTTACTCCCCTCCTATTTTGAACATTTTACCAAGATTTCAAATAGGTGAAAGCAACATAGGGAAAGTAGAAAGGACTTTCATAAATTTAGAAAAGGCATTTCAACAATCACATGTATTCAAGCAATGATGATGATGGATGCATAGCTATATTTCATAACATTCCAAAATGAAATTTTTCGGTTGTTACAAGACCTTGGCGGGGAAGATCGCGAGGCGGTCCAAGTACATGACTATCGTCAATGGTGAGTTGCATAGGTGCAGTGTGACTGGTGTTTTTCAGCGCTGTGTTTCCCATGAAGTGGGCAAGGAAATTTTACATGAGATACAATCCGGTGATTGTGGTCATCATGCCGGCTCAAAATCCTTGTTGGCCAAGGCTTACCGCCATGGTTTCTTCTGGTTGACGGCTCCTAAGGACGAAGAGGACATAGTTACCAAGTGCAATGCTCATAAATTTGGACCACACACCCATGTGCCATCTCAGGAGTTGTGCATGATTCCGATCACCTGGCCGTTTGCGGTTTGGGGGCTTGATATGGTTGAGCACTTTAATAGGTCCAAAGATAAGAAGAACCGCCTTTTGGTTACAATTGATAAGTTGACTAAGTGGGTTGACGCAGAGCCGGTCAGCAAGTGCGATGCAGCCACGGCGGTTCAGTTTGTCAAGAAGCTAATCTTTCATTTTGGTTACTCTCATAGTATCATTACTGACAATGGTACAAATATATCCAAATGAGCTATGAAAGCATTCTGCGAGAGTGAGCATATCCGCCTTGATGTCTCCGTCATGGCTCATCCACAGTCTAACGGGCAGGCAGAACGTGCCAACCAAGAGATCTTGAGAGGGATAAAACCCTGGCTTACGGTTCCTTTGGAGCGAATGCTGGTTTATTGGATGGGTGAGTTGCCTTAGTTCTTTGGAGTATCAGAACCACCCCCAACAGGTCCACAGGCTATACGCCTTTCTTCATGGTTTATGGTGCGGAAGCTGTCCTCCCAAGCGATATCCGCCATGACTCGCCCAGGGTGGCAACTTATGTTGAAACTAAGAATGAGACAGCATGTCAGGACGCACTAGATGCTTTGGATGAGGAGCAGGATCTTGCAGCAGCACGATCAGCGATTTATTAGCAAGATCCGTGTCGCTACCATAGCCGCAGAGCCAAAACCTAGACGTTCCAAGAAGGCGACTTAGTGCTATGTCTGATTTCAAGACCAGACGAATATGCATAAGTTATCCCCCCTTGGAAAGCACCTTTTATGGTCAGCAAGAATCTACACAATGGGTCATATTATCCCATCGATGTACGAGAGACGATGAGTCACGTACTTCCGGACAAGAGACCAACAAGTCGTGGAATATTGCTCATTTCTGGCCTTACTATACTTGAGACATTGGCTCTCATCAATGTACATACATATATCATTGTATATACCTTTTTAATATAATAAAGTTGGCATCCCCACAATTCGGGGCCTTTGCCATTTTTCATGCAACAAGATTGTGCAAAAGAGTTGATAAATCAACGTGTCACTTGCGGGCTTCCAACCCACTGGGTTTAGCTTTCATGCCCTCTTTACCGGCTTTCAAGCCATATTCGGGTTAAACCTGCTTGTTTGCAACTTGCCACTCCACCATGTGACCCGCCGAACTCTTACCAGTTAATCTCGCAATAAAGACCATGAACTGATAAACGATGTTGATAGTCAATCTTGCAATGAGACCATGTACTGATTAAGTTTAAAATGATGGGTTATGTCATGAGAGGGTCGGCTTGCAAAAAGCTAGGATAAACTCGCCCATCTATTGTAGTCTCTCCGCTATGTGGCCCGTTCGTACTCTTAGACAGTCAATGTTTTTTAAGACCCTGAACTGTTTGAGGTTAAAACGACGGATTTATCTCACGTGAGAGCTGGCTTATGTGTTTCGGGGGTACTCATGCCCCGTTGTAGTCTCTCCGCTATATGGCTCGTCGTACTCCTAACAGTCAATCTTTCTAAAGACCCTGAACTAGTTAAGGTTAAAACAAAGAATCTGTGCCATGTGAGAGTCGGCATATGAGGTTTGGGCAGTCATGCCTAAGTTTTTGAAAAGTAAAACTTGAGTTTTCATTTAGAGTATAAATAAGAGTTAACCTCTTTGGGATGTGCCTTCAAAGCTGCCTAAACAATGATAGAGAATATATTTCCTGTCTTGTTATTTTACAGGTTTTGTCTTTATGATAAGCCGCCATCAAGCATCATGAAAGATGATCATAGCCCGAATAAAGGAAGGATGGATAAGTATATAAAGCTATTCAAACTCCAAACGTGTACGAAGGCACGACAAAGGCAATTAGTTTTAATTACTGCTATTCCAAGGCTGTTGAAGAGCCCAAAATCTACAGACTTAAGTTTTTTCGCAAAAAATATAACCCGACAAATCAACAGGGCCGGGTTACCTTCACATGGAGGCAAATCTTTGCTTAGCTCGCCGCTGAGTCATCCTACGCCGGGTCTTCGGTCTCCTGGATCTGAAGGTTGTCCACATCCGAGTTGAAGTTCGCTAAAGCCTCAAATTCGGCCTCGTCATGCATGATTGGAGATGGGTCAACATCAGGCCTAAAGAGATGTTTATGGTGTTGAGGAATCAGGCTTGTGGCTTCAAAGGTGGGCACTCGAACTCATTTGTTGTCTTCAGAGTAAGCCGCATGATAGGATGACAGATCATCTTCTGCGGCTAGCTGTCTTGCTAATATTCGTGATGCCTTCATGCAATGGGCGTAGTCCTCATGAGCGAGTTCTAAGCCGTCATCCTTCAGTTGAGGAAAGCCATCCATCATCTCCGCCGGGTTTAGTTCGGGTACATAAGCCAGTGACCGGCTCAAAGCAACCATTGCACCCTTACGGGCGGCTGATCTCTTCAGCTCTTATATCTGCTTTGGGATGGCGGAGAGGACTTCTAGCACACCCTTCATAAACTTTGGTACGCCCTTCTCAGTCATAACAACCTTGATGGTGAAAAGGGATCCGGGATACAACTGCTCAGTAAGTGAGTATAAAGCCTTTAGTTTTAGCAGGCTATCATCTGAAAGCTGGCGAGCTCGCTGGCCTGCAGGCAAGTCAAATTTTAGCAGGTTGTCATCTGAAAGCTGGCGAGAAAGGAATATTCATAGTGAACAAACACTTACCAAAGATGGCTTCATTCATCTAAGATATATGGCTTCTCAGATTGTTCAACTCTTAAGTGACGGGTTGCAATTGACCCTCAACATCTTCTGTCCGTTTGGCTAAGGCAGCTTGTTCAGTTTTAGCGGTTTGATTATAAGCTTCGAAGTCCGCCTTGACTTATTTGAGCTCTATGGAGGAGGGCCACCATTTTTCCTCAGCCTCAGCCCGGGCGTTCTGTTGCAAAGCCAGATCTTTCTTTAGGTCAGTCAAGTTAGACTCGGCCGCATTTAAAGATTCCTGCAGAGTGCAAGTGTTGAAGAGCAAGATTACTATCATTCTTAATCTGCGAGGGCAATGTACAGTAAGCATTTGAAGGCCATGAATAAAGATACTACAAGTCTCAAAAAGATTGTAGGCAATATACTTGACACTTAGGGGCTAATGTGTATCGGTTCTTTCAACATTTACAATTCAGATAAAACCCAGATCATCTTCAGGAAGATGAGCCGACCCTTGGGAGCTACACTTGGTTCTTATTATATGTTGAGTGCCGATTCATTATTTCATAATGACCCGACCCTTGGGGGCTACACTTGGCTCTTACTCTATGTCAAGTGTCAGCTCATTATTTACATCATGACCCGACGGTTGGGGGCTACAAGGCGGTTCATTGAAATCTGCAAGTAATTGAAGACCCGGCTGACCTTTTGCAAAGTAAACCGGCTCTTGGGGGCTACGTATATATAAGGAAAGGCAAGGAAAGTGGAGTACCTTGTATTTTTTCTTCATCATGCCAAGCAAGTTGGCCTCCATGTCCTAGCTTGCAACGAGATGACTCGGATAGCCAGAGTGTAACTCGTCAGCAGTAAGCTTTTCTAAGTTAGGAAGATCAAACTGAATCTTTTCTTTGTTAAGAGGAGCCACCTCGGCTTCACTCGTATGTTTGTATAGCACGTTGGAAGGAGCTGGAGATTTATAAGCCGCCCTAGTTGTTGGTGTCAAAATCGGCGGATCTCTGGTAGGGGGTCCCGAGCTATGAGTCTGGGATCGATGATAACAGGGGACGAAGGAGACATTGTTTACCCAGGTTCGGGCCCTCCTATGGAGGTAAATCCCTATGTCCTACTCGATTATATTGATGTGTATGAAGGTTATAGAGTTGATCTACCTCGAGATTGAATAGCTAAAACCCTAGATGAGTTTATCTACCCTACAATCTAACCCCCTCCATTTTATATAGACACCAAGGGGTACCTAAGGTTTACACATGATAGGTCTCCTGCCGGGGATGGAGATGACAATTTCCTCATCTTGACTTGGAGTGCATGATGCGTCTTCGAGACTTCCTTCTAGAACACGGGGTCGTGGCGTATCCTACCGTTCATGTGATAGTCAGAGAGCGGCCCACCAAGCAGGCCTATTGGGAGATAGGACAGCGGCCCGAGTACCCCTTAGTCCAAGACTCCCTCAGTATCCCCCTCAGTAGCCCCCAACGCCAAGGGTCACACAACGGCAGCTCCACATGATCGGAGTCTTCGGCTTGCGGGGTGAGTTCTTCTTCCAATTAATGATCGGCTAAGACTAGTGCGGCTTTCGATGACACGCAAGTTTGCCGATCATACGATCATCTGGACACCATGAAGCTAAGCAACTCATGGCATGTGGATGATGGTATGATCAGAAAAGGGACCTGCCGAACGTCGGACAAGGGACCTACCCGACACTATGTCGGATGAAACCCATGCCTCCTCTACTCACGAGGAAGAGTATGAGGACGGGGGGAAGGGCGATTCCCCCCTCACAAGAAAGAGGGCGACATCTCCGGACGCCGCGGAGGATCTACCTCCTCCTGCCCCAAAGAGGGTGTGTCAGCTGAGGTTAATCCTGGCAGACGACAACTCGGACTCCGACGCTGAGTCCGAGGACTTTGAGAGCATTCCTCGAAGGAACCTACGGGTCAAGCCCCCGCCCAAAGGTACGAATCCGGAGACCCCCTGGGTCATTTATGTGAAGCTTTTAATGTTTTAAATGCACGAATGCCTTTTAATCTACAAACCACCATGTGTTCTCCCCACCGACCAAATATCAGATGGGGAGTCTCCACCCGCAGAGCTGCCGGAGACTGGGACTGCGTCACACACCACACCTCTAGGGGCCTCAAAAGAGGTCACGGAGGTGTCATCACGCCAGGATCCTTTAGAGACGAACACATGCGGTGGGGGCGATGATGTCGTGGCCGAGGTCAATGCCTCAACTGTCGAAGACCGGGGGAGGAAACTCTCCTGGCCCCTGAGGAGGGCGGACAGAGGGATGTCTAGTCCCCTCTGAGGACATCTTCGAAGCGCACTGTGCCTCTGGAGCTACCGGCTCAATCCCCCATCAAAGATCGGGTTGGCTGGTCACCACCGGTGCCACCCATGACAGGGTGGCCAGTCATGATGGAGGAGGCTCTATCAAGGGCCTCCATCTCTGAGGATCACCGCGCTCTTATGGGTGCAGTTTTGCAAGGCTTTCAGTCCGTCGATAGTGGACTGAAAGAGGCCTTGAATGGTCTTTGACGGGCTTCAAGGTGAGCCACCTAATACCCTTTTCCTGAAATTTTCAATTTAATTAAGTTTGTACTATCTTTATATATATATAGTAGCCCCGAGCCCTAGGCGAGTTTGGGAAAAACCCACTCAGGGGTCAAATACCAGGGAATGACTAATGATGCCCAAGGCACCATTTGTCCCGCACTGTTCTGACGGCTCAGGAGTTTGAACGCACATAACCTCTTACTTATTTAATTTTTATAGGCCTCGTCATTAGCGGTGGCCCTCAATGCCGCGAAGCTTGCCGAGATAAATCGGAAGCTCAAGAGCTCTAAAGAGGAGCTTGATTGCCTGAACAAGAGGTTCGGTGAGGCGCAAGGTAAGCCGAATTGGAATATCTGGGATGTCTATCGTTAGTGATCCACATTGGTAACCCAGTGAAATTATTTATTTATTGCTTCCACAGCTTCGGTTGCGGAGGACAAGAACATCAAGGCCGAGCTCAAAAAGATGAAGCAAGAGGTCGCGAATGAGAAGACGACAACATAACAAGTAGCAGCCACACTATCCGCATTAAAAACTGCGAGCAATAAGCATGAGGCCTGGGTGGAGGAGGTGCAGCAGGAGCTCAAGGATGCCAGCACGAAGTGTGAGGCCCTTGAGCAGAAAGGCAAAGAGCAAGCCATCGAGCTATCCACTCTGAAATCTAAGCTCCAAAAGGAGCGGGTGGATAGGCGATTCTTTGAAGAAGAAGTCCGCAAAGTCAAGGCGGTGATGGATGGTAAGCCGTATTTACTACAACGTGCCTTTGGTGGTAATAGGTTTGCATTGCTCACCCAGGTGTGGCGTTCCTCAGGCACCTATTCGGACCTCCAAAGGAGTGCAGCAGATGCGAACAAATTCTATGCTTCACGGGATGAGGACGATGCGTCTCAGCTATTCTGGGCACAGTTTGAAGCCCCCAAGCGCTCTCCTCTTCTGATCGAGCAGATGAAGCAACTGATGGAGCTGCACAGGATGACGGAGCCGGCCATGGCAGATCTCTATATCTAGTTGTGGCCTATAGAGCCACTGCCGAGCAGTTACTTCGGCTTGGTGCAGAAACTATGTGATGTTGCGCCTCAGATTGACGCTTTAAAGTGTTCTACATGCATCGACGGAGGTCGGATGGCCTTTGCAAGGACCATGATGCACTGGTCAAAGCTCAAGCCGACCAAGATGGCCACCGCACCTCCGCCCCCTGGAAAGCAGCATAGGCGCCCCGAGAAATACTTCTCTGTAGTGATGGAGGGTGCTTAGGCGATAGCGGCCCAATGCTCTAAGGATGTTTTTTTATGAATGAGCATGCTGTAATATCTCCGAAGACTGTTAACGATTTATAATGAGGCTGCATGCTTTATCATGTCTTTTGAGCCGTTTCATCTGAAAGTTGCGAGTCGTCGGCTTCAGCCCCCACGTAGATAATACGTGAGGTGTTACTGTCTCTACACTATGACCCTTAGCCGTGGTATCGGTGCGTGAAGGCGGTAGTGCGAGGGGAACAAGGCAATCGGACTATGATGCTTTATCGCTTTCACTTAGCCGTAGGAGTTTAAAAAATGCGGGGGCTGATGACTAGCCCCCAGTGTTTTGTGATGTTCGGTTGTACCGAGGCTAAAGCTAGCATCACATGGTTTGTACAAGTCCAAACCCATTGTATGACATGGAATAACCTCGATTGATTTTTTAGTATGACACTGATGCTCGGATTTGCAGATCGGTTCTCGCTTACTATGATAGTCACTTTTCGGCTTTCTCCCCTGAGGTGCTTGACCAGGCGAGCTGGAAGCACAATCATAGTGGTTCTCCCTTTGCCCTTTTAGCTGAACGAGCGGAACATAACAGGGCAAACACAGGAGCCAGGCAACCCAACTATTGACCAAAGACATAGTTCGGATCCAATGCATATAAAGCAAAATCCAAGATGCCGAACACACGATCAATTATGTCGGGTTGATGCTTAGGGTGATATTTTAAATTCAATCCCCCAGTCTATTAGTCGGTTGCATCATAATGTATACTGAACAGTTTCACAAGAAGCGTTGATGAGGGAAGAACAGAATATGTAGCATAAAATACAACGAAGAAGCCATGTACTATGGTCTATTATTTGCTAATGAATTCTTATGACTCGAATTGCTGAAGCCACTGTCTACATGTATTTGACAAGGAAATATAAAGTTTGTAGAGGAGAGGTTGTACCTGGGGTCTTCGATGGGTGGCTTGACGTCCTCGATGTGCCCAGTCGCATGTCCGCTCCTGAACCCTCTAGGGAGTTGCATTCCTTTAAGGGTGATTGGTCGGCGAGCGGACCTTGGGAAGAAGATCTTGAGAAGTCGCCAAAGTATGGATGAGATTTATGCTTTAGCAGGTCCTTGATGGTACCTGTGGTTTGTCTGAGGACATGTACTAGTAGTAGTTCGGTCCAGCTAAACACTTTCGCTTTGATAGTTGTTCCCCACTGCTGCCCACAGAATCTTCAGTGCAAAGTTGTGGCATCTTGACACATGTTTGACGGGTGCTAGGGTTGTGCAATGAGGAGCGTGTCCATATTTCTTGGGAGAAGAAGATTCTAGGAGTCCGGACTCAGACCGAGCTCGTTTGTCAACCTTACGTGCCTTTATGGCAGATTTCGGTGTTGGCTGATCATCATCGTAATGGAATTCGGCTGCTAGGCCAATGCATGTTCCTCAGTTCAGAGGGAATGCTCTGTGTTTCCGTTGATAGTAATGACTCCCTTGGGCCCGGGCATTTGAGCTTGAGATATGCGTAGTGTGGGACGACGTTAAAGCGAGTGAACACTGTGCGTCCCGGCAAGGCATGATAACTGTTGTGGAAAGGGACAATGTCGAAGATCAAGTCCTCGCCACGGAAGTTATCTGGCAAACCGAACACTACTTCCTGGCTCACAGAGCCTGTGCTTCGGGCTTCGACGCCTGGGATCACTCCTTTAAAGGTAGTGTTGCTAGGTTTGATCCTCGATGGATCTATACCCATCTTTTTCACCATGTCTAAGTAAATCAGATTGAGGCTACTTCCTCCGTCCATTAGGACTTTTGTGAGGTGATATCCATCGATAATGGGGTCTAGGACAAGGGCCGCTGAACCCCCATGACGAATACTGGTCGGATGGTCTCATCGATCAAATGTGATCGGGTACGCCGACCATGGGTTATACTTTGAGGCTACAGGCTCTACAACGTAGACCTATTGAAGGGCGCACTTCCTTTCCTTTTTGGTATGTGAGTGGTCTATATCATGTTCATAGTGTGTACCTCTGGAGGGAACTACTTCTGTCCTCCATTGTTCGTACTGCAGGGCTCGTCCTTATCCTTGGTGCATGGGCCCTTGCCTTGCTCTTTGGTTGCGAGTTTGCCAGCTTGTTTGAACACCCAACAGTTACGGTTGGTGTGGGTGGTGGGCTTGTCTTGGGTGCCATGGATCTGGCAAGGCCTCTCCATGATTTTATCCAGCGGGGTAGGTCCGTCATGATTGCCTTTAGAAGGCTTCTTCCTCTGCCCGGATCGGGGGTTGCGGAAACCGACATTAACGGCTGTGTTTTTGGCATCACCGTTGTTGTGCTGGTGTTTACTGTTGTTGTGTCATGGTTTACCGTTTCCATCCCGGACTTTGGAGGTACTGGGGTCTTTGGGTTTGTGGCTTCGTCTATCTAGCCAGTTATCCTTGCCCGCGTAGAAGCGGGTCATGAGTGATGCAAGGGCGTACATGGTCCTAGGCTTGTCCTTACCGAGCTGGCGAGCCAGCCATTTGTCCTAAATATTGTGCTGGAAGGAGGCTATTGCCTCATCGTCTGGGCAATCGACAATTTGGTTCTTCTTGGTCAAGAACTAATTCTAGAATTGTCGAGCCGATTTGCCTGCTTTTTGGACAACATTTCTTTGGTCGGAGGAGTCCGACAGCTGTACATAGGTGCCCTGGAAGTTAGATCGGAAAGCGTCCTCGAGATCCTCCCAACTCCCGATAGAATTTTTGGGGAGGCCGTTTAACTAGTGCCGAGCTGGACCCTTACGTTTTAGGGGCAGATACTTGATGGTGTGGATACCATCTCCTCGTTCCATATGAACGTGGAGGAGGAAATCCTTGATCCACACTGCTAGGACAGTTTTCCCATCGTATTGCTCTATTTTCACGGGTTTAAACCCTTCCAGGAACTGATGCTTCATCACCTCGTTGGTGAAGCATAGTAGATGGGCAGCGCCTCTGACCCGGGCTATGTCACGCCGGTAGTCGGCGCTTGATCTGGCCCAGTTTTGTTCCCGACCTGTGTTGTTGTGGTCGAGCCAAGGTTGGTACCCCTCCCGTCTATCGGGGAAGTACCCTCTAGATCCGTAGATGGATCACGTGCGGCCTATTCTATAATCCAGGTTGTGTCGTAGGTCGTACCTGTCCTCAAGCTCTGTTGGCTCTTTTCCCATTCTCCGGGTTATCGCCGACCTATAACGAGCATCCCCAGCCGTCCTATTTCGTCCTTGGGGAGGCCGGTCCGGCTGGTCATTTGGCGTGTGCATGGGAGATGGTGTAATAGGGACCTTGTTGTCGAACTGCAGCAGCAGCCATCGGCATTGATAGCTCTTGGGTTGGTCCAATAGACCGGTATCATACCCTTCCTCGGCTGATAGGACCCTCGTCCATCTATCACTGAGGGTATCATGTTCATCCTTAAGCTATCGTTCTTTTTCCTTCTGTAGGATTGAAAGTAGGTCTAGAGGGCGGGTGATTAGACTACTTGACCAAATAAAAGTATGCTTTTCCCAATTTTAATTCTTGGCAAGTTTTAGCATTCATAACATATCAAGTACACCCTACACATGCAAGTCTAAGAGTATAGCAGCGGAAAGTAACAACAAGCATGAGTAAAAGGATAGGGTAGGAGGATCAAACGCAATGGTAGACACGATGATTTTTCTCCTGGTTCCGATAGGTGGTGCTATCGTACATCCACGTTCATGGAGTCTTCAACCCATGTGGGGTAATAGTCGCGAGAGTCCACGGAGGGTTCCACGAAGAAGCAACCTTGACTATACCATGACGGCCTATGTCCATGGAAGAATAGCCTTACTCGGGGAAGATCTTCAAGAAGTAGGCGATCTCTTTGCCCTTACAAACTTCTTGGTTCACTCCACAACATGAAGTAGGAGGCTCCCAAGTGACACCTAACCAATCTAGGAGGCACCACCCTCCAAAAGGTAGTAGGCTCGGTAATGACGATGAACTCCTTGCTCTTGTGCTTCAAGATGATAGACTCCTCAACACACAATCAGTCTCTCACAGATTTGGCTTGGTAGAAGAGATGGGATTCGTGGAATGCAACTTGGGGAGGCTAAAAATCAAGATCCATATGGTTGGAGTGGAATATCTGGACCTCAACACAAGGGTAGGTGGTTCTCTCTCAGAAAATCAGTAGGTATGAGGGGGGAACTGTTCTGAGTGCTTCTCTTGCGAGTGGGTGGTGGTGAAGGGGTATATATAGGCATCCCCAAAAATCCAACCGTTACACAAAAAATGACCAACTCGGTGAAACCGATGTGTTAATATCGGTTGTACCGAAGTGACCAAAAGGTGGCAACTTTTAAATCTCGATGATACCGTTCTAGGGAACTCGGTTGCACCGACAAGGTGACCAATGGTCAGAATTGCCAAACTCGGTGACACCGATTCAACATTCTCGGTCGGACCGAAAGTGTGAACTTGCATAACAGAAAGTTGGCAACCCAACTCGATGGCACCAAAAGCAGTGTCGGCTATACTGAAGTGGCTATGGTTTGGCTAAGTCTGTCTAGGGTTAGGAATCGGTGGAACCAGGATAGGAAAGTTGGTTGCACCGATTTTGCATGTTTGGCTAGAGATAGACTTTGGTGGGAGAGTTTGTGGATGTTTTTGGTGTCTATTACTTGTGCACGTATGAGCATATTGTTCACCAACAAAACCTTACCCCCTTTTAATAGTATTGGCTTTCCTATGGACTCAAAGTGATTTCTCACAAAGTAAAATGTAGACTCCTCTTGCTTGAATCTTGGCCAACCTATTTCCCTGAATCTTGGGGTAATTCCACAATCTCCTCAATCCTTTTGCCATCCCTATCATTGAACTTATCCTAAAATATACTTGGTGGAAACATTAGTTCAATGACTCATATGTTGTTATTAATTACCAAAACCACCAAGGGAGAAAATGTGCTTTCAATCTCCCCCTTTTTGGTAATTGATGACAGCATATAGATCACAACTCTAACAAAGATATAATCAATGAATATAATTGTCGCTTTGAGAAGTATGTGATAAGCAAATGCAGAATCGATTAGGTACATGGGTCACTTCTTACATGTCACATACCACTTGGTGGTGTGTGAGAATAATTAGAATGAACATCATAGCACAACACAATCAAGCAAAGATGAATGATCATCACATTAGCATTAAGATGATAGGAAATAGTAACATCACACATTAAAGCGTATGATCAAACATCATCAAACGTGTATCACAGGCAACCAAAAGTATATCATGGGAACCAAAAGCAATTTTTTTTGAAAACAAGCAACAAACACCAAATGCTCTCTCACTCGAAGCCTAAAGATCTATATACACTTCTCCCCCTTTGGCAACAAGTTACCAAAAAGTTCAAAGGCATATATCTAAGCGTTCTTGGGTTGATCTCCTCAGGTTGTTGATGAAGGAGTCAACAGAACAGCGTCGGCGAAGATCTCTACAGATGTCGTGGATGGAGCTATAGTAGACACTGGATGTACTAGAGCTAATGGAGGAGGAGCTGTGCAGACAGTAGCAGGAGCTGATGAAGAGGGCCTCATGTCTGGTGCAGGCACTATAGCTGATCTATCCTAAGTAGTGAATTGTGTGCTTGTCCTGAGAGGTGATCCATCATCATCATCATCATCATCGTTAGAAGTAGAAGTATAAGAGACTCGAGGAATGTGCACTGAGTCAACTTCCTTCTGAAGCTCTATAACTGTCTTCGACAACTTGTCCACCTTATCACCAAGTGTCTTGATCCTTGTCTCAAAGATCCTCATGAGACTGTTCTGGTTGTCCGGAACCCCCTTGATATCCTTCTGCATGCCCTGAACTGCCGAGATCAAAAGATCCATTTGCTCGTTTCTGGATCTGGGGGCTTGAGCTATAGCGGCTCGAACTGCTACTGCCTTTGCCTGTGCTGTAGCAGATGTGGTATGATCTGGGTCTATCACCACAACATTATCCTTGAGTTCCGGCTCTGTTCTCCCCTGCCTTCTTAGGCATAGACTTCCTTGGGGGATCAATGGAAATTGTGGATCTAGCACTCTCATGTGCTTTTGTAGCGACCCGACCTGAAAGGTCGAATCTCCGGTGTTTCCGTACCATCCCAAGATCATGCTGGTACACACACGGTACAGCAATGTATATATCAAAGGGAAATCACACAGCATTATATTAATCGAAATCTCATATCGAGTCCTTTATTACAATAAAAATTACAATAAAGTGGCTGAAAGCCAACTCATGAGAATGTCTAAATCTTGCGGAAGTGTCGAAGGTAGATGAGTCCATCTGACTCCAAGGGCATCTCACCGAGCGTAGAACGTGTCCTCACTCCTGGTCAGAAAAGTACTCTGCAACATGATACATTGCAGTCGTGTAGGTCAGCATATGGAATATGCCGGCAAAGTCACAAGAGAGGGGTGAAAAAAATAATCATCTAATCTACATGCTTAAATGGCAGGTGGGGTGGTAAGTTTTTGCGTAAAGCCAATTTTTCCTACATCAAGAGAGGGCTAAGAAAAAATATATTACTAAGTTGGTTGATTAATGAGATGGTTCCACCAACCAATTCTCATACCCAAATTGTTAATACCCACATCATCATATTAATTGTGTTGAGAGTTCCGAATGTTTCAGTTCCTTTGGCTCAAGTCGTCCATGACCGTGGACACGGCTAATCGATTAGGTTTGAGTACTCTGCAGAGTTTTGCACACGTTCCCCAGAAGATTTGGTCGCCTCCGTTTAATTTCTCGCACTTCAGGGTGTTTGAGAAACGGATGACCAAAACATGGTCTTCCAAAGGGTTTCTCTGCGACTCTGACGGTGCCCATCCTTTCCTACCGTTCTTCTACATCTCGTAGCACCGCCTGTCCAGGGTCACCACGATATCCAACCAAGCCAGAGCCCATAATGACTTGTGGCTGTGCAGGTAAGCCTTGGGTCTTGAAGCACCCATCCATCTCTTTGTGCCTGGGTGGATCTTTCCGCGTGATTACTGGCCATCTCCAGCATCACCTAGGCAATCCAATTGGTTTCTCCAGGGTGCCGTTCAACCATCATCCACCCAGAGGTATGTTGAAAACTCGGAGTCTTGAAATCTTGATCATCATGTAGGTCTTGAAATTATTAACTCTCTCAACTCTCATGAATCACACAACCAACCCCGTCTACTAATAGCATAGCAAAAAGTAAAACAACATTTCCTGGGGCCAATGTGTCAAAGAGTTTGAGGGGGGTACCTACCACATGATACTACTACAATGTAACCAAGTTTCCAACTAACCTATCTTGCATGCAATTGGGGAAGATGGTAGAACTAATGCATATAAAACATGGGTAAACATGATCAAAGTGACTTGCCTGATTGATGATCTTCGTAGTCGTGGGACTCTAAGTAACAAGCTTCGCACTCCGGATAATCTAACGAAGCAAACAAGCACTCAATAAGCATACAACAGAATATTGTAACCCACAAACATCAATCAAGAACTAGTAAACAGTCAAGACAAAACAATGCACAAATCACAAGTAAGGAAAACACACAAAGTTTTGTTTACTAGGAGGTGATTGATAAAACACTACTAACATAATAAAACTATTTTGAAATAACCAAAACAATTGTTGCAGCAAGGAAACAATAAAATATTTTTATTAATAAACAGAAGAAAATCAATTTAAGTTTGTTGAGAAAACTTTTGTAAAGTTTGTAAAAGTTTTGATAAACACTATATGAATCAACTATAGTTTTACTATCAAAAGAGCAAAACAAAACTTATTATTTATTAACAAAACATGTTCTTAACAGGGAAGAATTTTACAAATAAACTTGTCTTAGAAAACAAAATGAAATTATATAAAACTTTGTTGAAAGAAAACTATTACTAACTAGTTGTTTTAATCAAAATAAACCTATTTGAAAAGAAATTGTGATTCCTATATTAACAAATAAATAAACTAAACAATTTTATATTTTTATTAACAATAAGTAAAACACTAAATGTTTAAATTAACAGAACCTACTAAACAAATTAAAACTAAATCTAAGTTAAACTAACTAAAACTAAGTAAATAAAACTATACTATAATACTAGGCAGATTCTGTTCATAGCTAAAACACTAACAATGATCATCCTAAAAATCCTCAAACTAAACATGATGATATTCCTAACTAATACCAAACAGTAGAAAAAAGATTCATGTCCAAATCTATTTTCGAACTCTAGTTATTCAGATTTGAATGATTTGAGCAAATTTGATTCAATTCAAATTTTTTAGTTCAAATTTGAAATTTAAAAGTACAGTGTGAAACTACATGAAAAATGTGAGCTATTGCAAAAAGAATCAACTCAAAACATTTAATAGATTAAAAGTTATAAGCAAAACAAAATTTGGATTCACTCTGTTAACTAAAACAAAAACAGAAAAGGGAAAAATCTACCGGACGGCCAGGGGGCTACGTGGCGCTTTCCTATTGGTTGCGGGCGTGTGCGCGCGAGAGCTTACTGGCGGGCGACTGGTCCGAAGAGGAAAACGATTCGGAATTAAATCCGATCTAATCTAACGCGTTGATTATGGATCCGACGGTCCAGGGAGCTTTTAATCCGACCTCACCATCCGACGGATCCGACGGTGGATCCGAAGGCGGCGAAGACGACGGCGAGGAGCTCCGGTGGTCGAGGAAGGCAACGAAGTGGTCCGGCCGGTTGCGGTGGACGTCCTGCGTCGAATGGTGAGGTCGGAGGGGTGAGGGGACGTCCGAGGCGACGGACACGTGCAATGGAAGCTCTGGTGGTCGGAGTTACTCCGGCGAGGAATTGCGGTAGCCTTCCGGCGAGATAGGAGAGGGGTTTGGGGGGAAATGGATGTGGTCGGCTTTTATAGGAGTGCGGGGGAGCGAGGGGGGTTAAGAGGGGCAAGAGATCCGGGGAGGGGAGAAACGGTCGGCGACGGCGCGCGCGAGAGGAGGGAGGCGACCGAGCGGGGCTAACGGTCGGTCGGGTGGGACCCGGTGGCAGTGAGAGGGAGGGCGAGGTTTCCGCGTCAGTCGGCCGGCGCGTATTGAATTCGCGAAATAAAGCCTGTGGGCCGGCCCGTTTTAATTCTAAAACCGTTACCGTTTTCTGTTTAATGTTTTTCCAGAGCGTTTCAAAAACCTTTAAAGCATTCAAATCGTCCATAATATAGGAGTATTATATATCAAAATTAACATAATAATAAATGCCATTTAATGAACATTTTTATTCTGTCATTTCAACACTTTGAAAAAAAAATATTTTTAGAAATTGCCTATTTGTTTTTAAAACCTTTTTGCAAATATTTTCAAAATAACTCCTGGTTATTTTTGTTCAAATAGATCACCAAGATGACCCTGGTGTGGAGTGTCATGTTACTCCCCTCTTATTTTGAACATTTTACCAAGATTTCAAATAGGTGAAAGCAACACATTGAAAGTAGAAAGGGGTTTCAGAAATTCAGAGAAGGCATTTCAACTAACACATACATTCAAACAATGGTGATGATGGATGCATAGCTATATTTCATAACATACCAAAATGGAATTTTGGGATGTTATAGCTTTGATAGTTTCAGAGCTGACATAGACCTTGTTGACAACTCTTCTGGAAGAAGTAGCTTCAGTTGCTGACTTATAAGAAGCCTTTTCTTGATTCTTGGCGAGAATCTCCTCACGAACAAAGTCTGAATCTTCTTCATCAGAATTTAGCTTCTTCCTGGTCCTGGTGGAAGCCTTGGGCAACCCATGGGAGCTGGGAGTGCCTCGATCTGAAAAAGAACTGGACTCTGGGCTTGTGCCTGAACTCATGTTAGCACCCTCCTCTGGCATATTCTGACCGTCCTCAGCATCTATATACTGGCCCTGTGCATAGAGTATAAAAGAGCAGAAGTAGATGAGTCATCACAAAATGACGTTGGTTTTTGAAAGTTTGAACAATATATTTTCAAAGTTTTTGCATTCTGTCAAATGAATATCGGTACAGGCGAAACGAAAATTTCGGTGCCACCGAGACTGTCTGTCCCTCTTAATAGAACCTTGACACTCTTTTCCATGAGACCGAAAAGAACTACTCGGTTCCATCAAAACAGTTCTCAGCAACACAGAAAGTCAAATCGGTGAGACCGATTTGTTCTCTTCAGTTCCACCGAGTTCCATCGGGCGGACGACAAAACCCTAGAAATCTAATATTCGCAAGAAGAATTTTTGAGTGGATAGAGCGTGTGCAAAGAGAGGCTTATAGATAAACTTCAATCCACTGCGCAAGAATCAGACGCGGAGTGCAACAGAGGTCGAATCCATACCATAACATGGCGCGGATCATCTATGGCAAGGACGAGGGAGAGGATTTCGTCGGCGACGGCGATTCCCAGCGGCGGAGGAGCACATGGAGACAAGGGCGATGACCGAGGGTCTAGAAAGCGTCAGCTTACGGTTCTGAGGCGCGATGATTGAGATTGAATTTCAAAGCATTGGGGTCCACTGCTTATATACCCACCATTGTCGGTGTCACTGATTCTAACTTTTCGGTGTCACCGAGTTCGTGTGCAAAGAGAGGCTTATAGATAAACTTCAATGCACTGCGCAAGAATCAGACGAGGAGCGCAACAGAGGTCCAATCCATACCATAACATGGCGCGGATCATCTATGGCAAGGACGAGGGAGAGGATTTCGTCGGCGACGGCGATTCCCAGCGGCGGAGGAGCACATGGAGACAAGGGCGATGACGGGGGGGGGGGGTCTAGAAAGCATCAGCTTACGGTTCTGAGGCACGACGATTGAGATTGAATTTCAAAGCGTTGGGGTCCACTGCTTATATACCCACCATTGTCGGTGTCACCGATTCTAACTTTTCGGTGTCACCGAGTTCCTCAACTGTCAAGTGATAGGGAAATTCGGTGCAACCGAGAAAATGGAATCGGCGGTACCAAGATTGAAAACCATATCAACCCTAGTTATTCGGTGAGACCGAGATTTTGTGGTTGGTTCCACCGAGATGCACTTGGGAGGTTTTAATGGTTAGTCCTTGTCCATACGGGACTCCAAGTGCTCCACACATAGAGGGATCGAAAAGCACTTGTTCAATTTTTGTGATGTAGCATGAATAGAGTATGAGGTGAGAAAGCATAGATAGCTAAAGAAGTGGTCCTAGGCATTCTTGTATATCCAATTAGCAAAATATAAATCAAAAGCCTAATAGCAACATTTGGATATCCTCGAATGAGTAAATAAATGCAGACTAACATGCTCACACAATAAGATGTCAAAGGAAATCATGGCAAACATGCACAAACACTTTAACATCTAACAAGCACTTGGGCGATGATGAAGTCATCTATATATGAGTATTTGACTTAGGAGCCAAGTAAGAGTACTTGATCATAGGTCATACTCATCGTTTAAGCACAAGTGGGGTTACCACTTTTACATAAAGCATTTAATGTTGTCACATACTAAGAGATGCTTTGACTAAAGTCTTAGAGTAAAGCTCCCCCTTGATGTGACATCCCCCCATGAGAGGGATAAACTAACCTTGGGTTTTGTCGATGAAGACTTCATGTTGGTGAGGTAGTGGTGGATGCTCATAGCTGATGAAGATCACCAAGAGTTGGGAGCATCTTTGTTGTTTCCTTACTCTTCTCACCTACATGGTTTATTCCCAACACACAAGAGACAAATACAAGGATATCTATGGACATGGAGTGCAAATCATATGTGATGATGTCCATTGAATTGTTGAATACCTTGTCTCTTTCTTACCTTTGAGGGATGTGTGACTCCTTGAACTATTGCGTAGGGTTGATGTTGATTGCAAATAGATCTTGCCAATAAGGAATGTGAGTGAATTTCATTGGCGGACTCACCCCTCAAGAACATTCTAGTTCTTCTTCTTGGGGACCCACATCAAGTTGATGGGGATCCTTGTTCTTGAAGTAGCACTTCTAGAAGTTGAGCTTGTAGTAGCCTTGGGAACCCACTTCACCAAAGCTTGGGGTTCATCTTCATAAGAGTCAAAGTCCTCTTGGAGCTTGTTCTTGCCCTTGAGCTTGGTATCTTGTGGTGGAAGGTCATCTTTCAACTTTGTTCCCTTGGGAAGAGTATTTTCATACTTTTCTTTTTGAGGAACAAACTTGGGATTGGGGTATTGACCTTCTTCCCATTCAACTCCATTAGTGTTGAAGTAACCAACACCACGATTCTTCCGGTATCCTCCATGCTTGCGTACAATCTCATCAAATTGTTTGTATCCTTCAAGAATCTTGTAGATATCTTTCTCTATAATTCCTTTCAATAAAGCATTTTCTTGCTCAAGTGTAACTTGGCTAACAGAATCATCATTAGTGGAATCAATAGAACTACTAGGAGCAACATCATTGGATTTAGCATTTTTATTGTTGCTACTAGATGAAGAACCTTTCTTGCCTTTGTTACTAGTTTGCTTAGATTTGACTTGTGGCATGAATGTAGACAAGAGTAGTCGTTTGGCAAGATAAGATGAAGTCTTCTTTCGGAGATCATCATTGATAGCTTTAAGAAATTCATGTTCTTGCTCCAAATTGAGCTTCTCGAAGCGTAGCTTCTCATGAGTTCTTACAAGCTCTCTATGATCTTCAAGAGTAGATTCATGGGCTAACTTAAGAGTGTTAAGTTCTTTAGTTAGTTCTTCTATTTTTATCTTATCATCGTCAATTGACCTATCTTGACTAGCATGAGAA
The DNA here is from genome assembly GCA_022496015.1 of Hordeum marinum. NCBI lineage: Eukaryota > Viridiplantae > Streptophyta > Magnoliopsida > Poales > Poaceae > Hordeum > Hordeum marinum. The sequence goes on along the minus strand of JAAAWK010000270.1, from coordinate 53,822 downwards.
GTATCAAGTTCATTAGGATCAACATCACTAGTTTTAACACATAGCAAGTCATCATCGTAAAGCAAATCATCTTCATCACTATCGAAATCAAGATATTCGGGGTGTGATACCTTGGGGCCTTTAGCCATGAAGCAACTTCCACTCCCTTCATTTGGTGAATCATATAGATCATAGGAGTTGGTTGTCACTAGAGAAATTCTGGCAACACCATCATCTTGACTATAGTCGGAGTTGGAGTGATAGCTTCTCTCGGAGTGGTTGTCGGAGTCGGAGCCGGAAACCCATTCACCAACATGAGCTTGATGTTTCCTTCTTGAGTAGCTCTTGGTGTACTTTTCCTTCTTCTCCGATTCCCTACTTCTCCTTGAGGGTCTTCGTTCATAACAATCATCTATACTCCTTCTCTCTCTTCGAGGTGATTCATCTTTCGAGCTTTGTCTTCTTGGTGACTCTTCTCTTCGTTTGTAGGGAGCCGAGCACTCATTGGAGTAATGTCCGGGCTTCCCACAATTGTAGCAGTTTCGGTCACGACTTGACGAACGCTTCTCTTCATGTCTTGAGTTGGAGCTACGATCTTTGCTTCTATTCTTGCAGAACTTGTTGAATTTCTTGACATGAGGCTTATCTCTTCATTTGTAACAAGGTTGTTGCTTGAGGTAGCGGGAGCATCACTTGTGGCTTTGTAAGCACCGCTAGACTTGTGGTGAAGCTCTTCCTTGTCTTTGAGTGTCATCTCATGAGCAACAATTCTACCAATAACTTCCATTGGTTTGAGATCTTTGTAGTTGGGCATAATTTGGATCAAGGTGCACACGGTGTCATATCTCTCATCCAAATCTCGAAGTATCTTCTTGATGATGAACTTGTCGGTCATTTCTTTGCTTCCTAAGCCGGCAATCTCATTTGTGATGAGAGCTAGCCTAGAGTACATTTCAGGAACTCCTTGACCGTCCTTCATCTTGAACTTATCAAGTTTACCTTGAAGAACATCTAACTTGTATTATCTCACGGACTCAGTTCCTTCGTGCATATCAACCAAAGTATCCCAATTCTCTTTTGCCTATTCAAGACAGCTGATTTTGTTGAATTCTTTGGGTCATAGGCGGTTGAAGATAGTGTCACATGCTTGAGCATTGAGTTGCAAAATCTTTAATTCTTCCGCGTTCGCTTCATGATACGCTTCTCTTCCATCACCAAAGAACTCACCTTGTAAGCCAACACGAACAACAGCCCAAATGACAGGTTTATGACCAAGCAAACACATTTTCATTTTATGCTTCCAACTAGCAAAATTAGTGCCATCAAAGTATGGACCACTACGGTGATAATTTCACTCACTAGATGCCATACTTCTCCTAGGTTGTGAAACCAATGCAATGGAGACCAAAGCTCTGATACCACTTGGAGGATCAAAAGTAGGTCTAGAGGGGGGGTGATTATACTACTTGACCAAATAAAAGTATGCTTTTTGCCAATTTTATTTATTGGCAAGTTTTAGCATTCATAACATATCAAGTACACCCTACACATGCAAGTCTAAGAGTATAGCAGCAGAAAGTAACAACAAGCATGAGTAAAAGGATAGGGTAGGAGTATCAAACGCAATTGTAGACACGATGATTTTTCCCGTGGTTCCGATAGGTGGTGCTATCGTACATCCACGTTCATGGACTCTTCAACCCATGGAGGGTAACGATTGCGAGAGTCCACGGAGGGCTCTACCCATGGAGGGTTCCACGAAGAAGCAACCTTGACTATACCATGACGGCCTACGTCCATAGAGGACTAGCTTTACTCGGGGAAGATCTTCATGAAGTAGGCGATCTCCTTGCCCTTACAAACTTCTTGGTTCACTCCACAACACGAAGTAGGAGGCTCCCAAGCAACACCTAACCAATCTAGGAGGTACCACCCTCCAAAAGGTAATAGGCTCGGTAATGACGATGAACTCCTTGCTCTTGTGCTTCAAGATGATAGACTGCTCAACACACAATCACTCTCTCACATATTTGGCTTGGTAGAAGAGGTGGGAATGGTGGAAAGAAGCTTGGGGAGCCTAGAAATCAAGATCCATATGGTTGGAGTGGAAGATCTTGAGCTTAACACAAGGGTAGGTGGTTCTCTCTCAGAAAATTAGTAGGTGTGAGTGGGGAACTGTTCTGACTGCTTCTCTTGCGAGTGGGTGGTGATGAATGGGTATATATAGGCATCCCCAAAAATCCAACCGTTACACACAAAATGACAAACTCGGTGAAACCGATGTGTTAATCTCGGTTGTACTGAAGTGACCAAAAGGTGGCAACTTTTGAATCTCGGTGAGACTGATATAGGAAACTCGATTGCACCGACAAGGTGACTAATGGTCAGAATTGCCAAACTCGGTGACCCTGATTCAACATTCTCGGTCGGACCAAAAGTGTGAACTTGCGTAACGGAAAGTTGGCAACCCAATTCGATGGTGCCAAAAGTAGTGTCGGCTGCACCGAAGTGGCTAGGGTTTGCTGAGTCTGTCTAGGGTTTGGAATCGGTGGCAACAAGATAGGAAAGTTGGTTGCACCGATTTTTCATGTTTGTCTAGAGACAGACTTTGGTGGGAGAGTTTGTGAATGGTTTTGGTGTCTATTACTTGTGCACGTATGAGCATATTGTTCACCAACAAAACCTTACCCCCTTTTAATAGTATTGGCTTTCCTATGGACTCAAATTGATTTCTCACAAATGTAAAATGTAGAGTCCTCTTGCTTGAAGCTTGGCCAACCTATTTCCTTGAATCTTGGGGTAATTCCACAATCTCCTCAATCCTTTTGCCATCCCTATCATTGAACTTGTCCTGAAATATACTTGGTGGAAACATTAGTTCAATGACTCATATGTTGTTATTAATTACCAAAACCACCAAGGGAGCAAATGTGATTTCACTTTCAGGCTTCGGGTTGTGGCTATAAGCTGTTACCTAAACAGTTCCCGATCCTCAAGGTTTTCGGGGACGGTGAAGCCTTCGGCTTCCAGGCTGTCCTCCTCCTCGACAGGGGGAGGTAGTTGTCATCCTCGGAATCGTTTAGATCCTCGAGGTCACGCTGATCTTCTGGCATCTCCTGGTCTTATAGCGGCGGCTTAGGGATATCAGGATTGCCAAGGTCTCCAGGGGTGTCGTTTTCCCCGTTGTTGGCAATGGCTTCTCTTCCCTTTTTTCCTTTGATCGTTTGCGCAGTTTTCGGCGCCTTGACGGTTCTTCACCCGATTTATCGCCATTGTTTTCGGGTGTGTGTGCTCGCCCTTATTGGCTGGAGTATCCACCATGTAGACGTCGTAGGTGGAGGTGGTAGTCCATCGCCCGGTGTTGACGAGGGCAGGAGCGTAATCCACTTCATCCATGTCTTCTACCTCCTCGGAGGCGTAGTCTAACATATCGGTTAAGTCTTCGACAGTGGGTGGTCGGTGGGATGAAAAATTCCTCTAGACCCACCTTCAGACCGATCTGAGCGTGGATCAGGGTTGGGTCAACGGTGATTTTCATGGATATGATCCGACCTAGAGCTTTGTTGATTGTCGAGAGCTCGATCAGGTCAATCTGCCTAGAGCTTTCAGAGTCAACCTCCGATGCATCCGCATAAGGAGTGTGTTCGGCAGGAGCTGACCCCCGACCATCCGGTACTATAACCGGATCCGGACTAAAAGCCAGATCATCACTGGGGTTGGTCCTGTGGGTGGGGTCGGGAGCGAAATCCAAAGTCGAGGCCTCGGTGTCCTCGGGCGCGTCAGCTCATATTGCGAGTCCAGTGAGCAAAAGATCGCCCCGAAAGTCTACGGATGTAACATCCAGAAGATTTCCCTTTTATTCTGTTGTCATCGTGTGATTCATTTGCATTGTTGCATTCATTAGTGCATGATTTGCATCATCTTCATATCATCGTCACTCATTTTCGTAAACTTGTATCAGTTCGTATTCGCCGTATCTCTCTATTTTTGTCATCGGCCGTTTTGAGACCAACCACACATGCACGCGCCCGTGGCATCGTAAAATATTGTATTTTAAAAGTGTGCATAAAACTTTCTTGGATTGGGTTGAAACTTGGCATGCGGTCTTGTTTTATTGTAGGTAGACTGCCTGCCAAATTTCGTCGCAATCAGAGGTCTTTGATAACCGAACGGTCAACCGTAGCAGTGCGGTTATCGGTTTATTGTTGGACGTTTTTTGGGGCTTGCAACCTCTATCATGGGCCAAAATCTCCCTCTATCCTCAATCCACATCCCCTCTCCACAGCCCACCTAGCCCACCTAACCTATCCCTGTGACCGGAGCCGTCCGATCGTGAGCGAAGGGTCCGAAAACGGTGTAAAAACCTAAGCCCTAGCGCCCCTTGCTATAAATAGACGACCTCCCCTGCCTATTTTAGCCTTCTCCCACCTACATCATCGTAATCTGTGCCTCCCCAGCCCACCGCCACCACTTGGCACTGCCAGATCCACCCAGCATCGTCGCAGCCGCCGCCCGCAGCCAACCAGGGGCTGCCACATCGCCCTGGGTCCCCCTAGCCGCCGCGGCCTGCCTGAGCCCACACGTGGCCCGCTCGGGCCCGACCGCGCCCGTTGCCACCCGAGCTCCTCCCGAACGAGCCACCCGATCCTCCCGCTCGATCTGGCTGCAATCCGGCCTCGCCGGACATCGCCGGCGTCGCCGCGCTGAAGCCTCGTCCCCAGAACCGCGCATCGCCAGACCCCGCCGCCGCAGGAAACCTCCAAGCTTTACCTCGTCCTGACCTCCTCCTCCCGCGGTTCTTGTTTGCGAGAGAGAGAGACTGAATCACAATTGATTCATTCAGAAAGGGAGCATAAATAGTTGTACAGAGGGGAGGTACAAGCCCATGACAGATCGTGGGGCGGCCATGATCGAGGAAGACGTGCGTGTGTGCTTTGACTGGGAAAACTGCTGACACTTACGCTGCACTACTCTACACTACTGTCAGAATACAATAGGCTAACACCCCCTGCAGTCTAGACGCCGAGGTTGGATACGCACATGCTAGAGCGAAATTCATGAAATACATCAGATGGTAGCCCCTTGGTCATCATGTCGGCGAACTGCTGGCTAGTCGGGACGTGGAGGACACAAAACTCGCTAAGGGCCATGAGCCCACGAATGAAGTGGATGTCCATTTGGACATGCTTCGTGCGTCAATGGTGGACAGGGTTGCTAGAGAGATACACCGCGGAAATGTTGTCGCAGTAAACGAGCGATGCCGTGTTGAGGGTGAAGTGTAGCTCGCAAAGAAGTTGCCGCAGGCAAACGCAATCAGCGATGGCGTTGGCGACGGCCCAGAGTTCCACCTCCGTACTGTAGAGCGAGAATGTGGCCTACCGTTTGGACGACCAGGACACAAGGGCATCGCCGAGGAAGATGCAATAGCCTGACATGGACCGCCGGGTGTCGGGGCAGCCGACCCAGTCCATGTCCATGTAGGCACGTAGCTCCAGAGATGGCGAGGCAAGGAGATGAAGGCGAAGGTCGACCATGCCACAGACGTAGAAAAGCGCGCGCTTGAGAAGCGCAATATGATAGGCGCGTGGATCCTGCATGTGGAGACAGACCTGTTGCACGACGTAGGCGAGCTCGGGGCGCGTGATGATGAGGTACTGGAGCGTGCCGACGAGGCTCCGATAGGATGTGGGGTTGGAGATGCATGGGCCATCAGCAAAGGGAAGCTTGGCCTTGGTGTCAACCAGCGGCGGAGTGGCCTTGCAATGCTCCATGTCTGCCTGCTCGAGAAAGGAAGAAGCCCTATGCAGAACGAGTCACCCGAATGCCGAGGAAGTAGTGGAGCGTGCTGAGGTCCTTCATGGAGAACTCGCTCGTGACCTTGGAGATGATGCGATGAAGGAGCACGTCGGAGCTCGCGGTGAGGACGATGTCGTCCACATAGAGCAGCGGGTAGGCGGCATCAGCACCGGCGATGAAGAGGAAGAACGAGCTGTCCAAGCTCGTGGCAGTGAAGCCGAGGGTGGCGAGGAAGGCGGCGAAGTGAAGGAACCATGCTCACGGCCCCTTCTTGAGCCCATACAACGACTTCGTTAGCCAACAAACATTGTCAGGCTTGCCATCGTCGATGAAGCCTACAGGTTGCAGGCAGAAGACCTCCTCCTGAATCGGCATTCTTGACGTCGAGCTGATAAACCGGCCAGTCGTGCGAAGTAGCGAGAGTGAGCATGGTGTGGATAGTCGCCGGCTTCATCACCGGAGAGAACGTCTCGCCGTAGTCGACGCCGACGCGTTGGCGGAAGCCACGGACCACCCATCATGCCTTGTAGCGCTAGAGGGATCCATCAGAGCGTGTCTTGTGCTTTAAGACCCACTTGTCGATCATTATTTTGGCACGGGGAGGCTAGGGAATGAGCTCCCAGGTGAGGTTGTGGACGAGGGCGACGAACTCCTCCTTCATGGAGGAGACCCAATTCAGATCGCGAAGCGCATCACGAACGGAGTGGGGAAGCGAAGATATGGCCAGCAAGGCGTTGGTGGAGGCGACACAGATGTAGTCATTGGCGTACCGCTTGCTGGGGTGAAACACACCAGCGTGGGCACGTTTGATGATCGGCGAGGCGAACGCCGGGGGCGAAGAAGCGAGCGGAGCGGGAGCCCCGGAGTTCAAATGTGGGCTGCTCGATGGAGATCCAGCGGCGACACTTGAATCGCACAGGGGGCACATTGGCGTAGGAGGTCCCCGAGCCGCCGGATGATGATCCAGCAGCGGAGCGCAAATCACTATGCTATGCAGGAAGCAGCAAGGCGATGGAGCAGGGGCGAGGCGGGGCCGGTGGTGGTGTGACAATGGGTAGACGGAGGGACACAAGCATTGGGACATGCGTGCGCACCGGCGAGGAGCCGGAGGCAGAGTGGTCGGAAAGTGCGGGCACAGTGGCGAACGGGAACTATGTTTCGTCGAAGCGCACATGGCGGGAGGTGAGAACTCGCCGGGAGGTGGGATCATAGCACCAGTAGCCGCGATGGTCAGGAGGATAGCCAATAAATACACATGCGACATACCGATGATCAACTTTGTGGCGGGAGGTGGAAGAAGTGTTGGCGTAATAGAGGTATCTGAAAACGCGAAGGATGGAGTAGTCCGGGGCACACCTAAAAGCAATTCGTGCGGGGAGCGCGATGAGGAGGTTGTGCATGGTTTGTAGTTGATCAGAAGGGTAGCTTTGGCCAGAGCTTCTGCCCAAAATCGCGCCGGCACGGATGCGTGAAAGGGCAGGGAGCGGACACTGTCGTTAAGCGTGTGGAGGACATGCTCAGCCTTGCCATTCTGTTGGCTTGAGTAAGGACAGGAGAGACGAAGGACATTGACATGCTGTGAGAGGAGCGAGCCAACCGCGAGGCTATCAAATTCCTTGCCATTGTGTGTCTGGAAGGCAAGGACATGTCACTCAAATTGCGTCTGAACATACGCATAAAACGCAGTAAGAACAGAGAGGACCTCAGATTTGCAACGCAATGGGAATGTCCAAACATAATGTGTGCAACTATCAAGTACAACGAGATACTAAAGGAAACCAGAGACATTGGCTACACGCAAGGTCCAAACATCTAAATGCAACAGTTGAAACGGAAACAAAGTATGACTGTTCGAAGAAAATGGCAGACGAGCATGCTTGCCCAGCCGACACGCGTGGCAGGTGTGGATGGATGAAGGCATGTAGGTGAAGGGGAATTGTAGTAGTACGCGACGAAGAGCATCATCTCCAGGGTGCCTGAGACGCTGATGCCACAATTCCAAAGTGGTGACGCCGGCGAACGCGGGCGCGGGAGGGAGTGTAGTGCTGGGCATCATGCGGTAGAGATCGTGGGTGGAATCACAGCGTAGGATCACCTGGCGGGTGTAGAGGTCACTTATAGGGAAACCAAATTTGTCAAATTCGATAGAAACAGGATTGTTGTGAGTAAGCTAACGAACTGAAAGCAAATTCGTAAGCAGAGAGGGGGAGACAAGGACATTGCGGATTGTGAGGGAGGAATTGGTGGTGATGAGAGAGTCGTGCGCGGTGTGCGTGATCGGAAGATGATCACCGTTGTCGACCACGATCTGGGTGGAGGAGGAGTGGGGGAGTAGGGAATGAAGTGTACCAGGGTTGGAGGTCATGTGCGACGTCGCACTCGAATCAAGGTACCAGTTTGACGTGCTGCCGGCAGACGGGGAGGAGCCAGACGTGGCCTGCAGCACGGTGTGTAGGGACCCCATGTCCAAGGGTTTTGGAGGCGGCGGCGCGATGCTAGAGATGGCGCTCGGCAAGCGATAGATGAAGCCAGGGTGACCAGCGTAAGTGACGTGGCCGGGCGGTGGCGTGGGCGCGCTTGTCGCGACGAAGTACGCATGCTGGTGCGGTGTCCCACGGCGACGGCCGAGCTGGCCGGCACCAGGTGTGTGCCAGGCCATGGGCCTGGCCTACACGAGGCCGGTCCAGGAGTTAGCCCTAGGGGCCGGAGAGAGAAGAGCGGGCGCTGGAGAAGGTGTAGGCGAGGTCCCCCCTGGAGGAACGCACCCCCGACGCTTACCACGACCACAGCTGCCACCAGCACGAGAGTCGCTCGAAGGAGGGGGCGCAGACGAGGGCACAAGTGTGGCGTGCCTAGTGACCAGGGCATGCACATGCTGAATGCGGGTCATCTGCGCCACACAATGTTGCTCGAGCAGAAGGAAAGAGCGGGCATGCAGAAAAGTGGGCAGCGGCTCGCGTGCGGTGAGGTGAGGAATGGCATGGTGGTACTGACGCACGAGCCCACGGAGCATGCTGAAGAGCTGCTGGGACTCGGAGACGGGCTGCCCGAGGTCGTGGAGCTAATCGGTGAACGTCTTCAGGCGGGTGAAGTACTGCATGATGGTGAAATCACCTTGGATGAGAGTGTGGTACTCCGCGTCGAGGTAGACGGTGCGTGAGAGCTAGTTGTCATGGATGAGGGCGTGGACTCCATGTCCCCATCGTCCTCAACCTCCACGCCGGCAACTATGCGCAGTGGAGCCGCTTCTTCCACACCGTTGTTGGCATGTGTTCGGGGTCCGTGACCCACCTCGTCACTGACTGTAATGCCCTGGACACACCCGCCGGTGGTCGTTACTCATGGTGGGATCTAGACTGGCCTCACAGATCAATACTAGTCTTTTCTGCACACTTTGTCCTCACTCATGCGCACCCGGGACCAATTTCCTGATCGGTCACCCATCCTAGAACTACTCCAAACCAAGCACGCTTAACCTGGGAGTTCTGTTCGAATGGGCTCCCAGAAAAGAAGGAATTCCTTATTGATATGAGTAGTCTATCATCCCTAATATGCCAGGCTATCACATAAACTACCACTCAGAGGAACCGACGTCTTCGTCGGGTCACATGAACGTTCCTTCTTGGTACAAACGTCTGTACTTCCAGTCCGATACATGTGTCATTCCGTGTGCCACGATGGGTCACCAACTTTGTGAACAACATGATCACGCACCTGTCGGCAAACATCCGTGTAACCGCAAGGGTCGGCTCTGATACCAACTTGTCACGCCCAAGATGCGCGCCTATCCATATTAAGGCACGGGGGCCTCGCAAGGGATAGAGGCGCATCTTGCCGTTCGCAAGTATAGCCTCATTACATCACACATTACAGAAGAGATGAGTATATGAGTTGGCTTACACTCGCCACATACTAAATTACAATTCCACACAAGAGTTTCAAACATCAAGATGAAGCCAGGGCCCGGCTATGGATGAAAGCAAACGATAAAAACAGATGCAAATGATACTATCTCACTATCCCAAAGAACACGACCATGGTCCTCTACTCATCTGGATAAGTCACGTACATCTTGCCTCTTTCCTCGTCATATTTCCACTGGAGCTGCGTCAGATCATCCTGCACGAACTCATGTGTACCTATACCTAGATTGTTGTAGTAATCTGTGAGCCACAGGGACTCAACAATCAAGCGCCCGGGTGCCGAGACTATTCAAGCTCAAAAGTTGGAATGGGGTATGTGTTTAGTTTGCAGCAACACTAAGCATTTATGGTGGCTAAACTTACGTAACATGAAGATAAATATGAGTGGCCTACGATGAACAATCGATTCTAGAATGACCTTTATGAGATACTGAACACTTACTTACGTCAATCATAACCCCACCGTGTTCTCTCTCGGATCATGTTCACGAGCAGAGACGATCACGGCTACTCACACAGTTGGTGTATTTTATTTAGAGTTTACTTCAAGTTAATTATAACCGGGTGTTAAACAAATATCCAAGTTGCCACATAACCGTAGACACGGCTTTCCGAAAGATTTAACCCTGCAGGGGAGCTCCAACTAGTCCATCACAAATTAACCACACACCGCGGGAATAGCCCTGACCACGGATCTCGTGATCATCCTAGGCAACTCCGAAGGAATTCCAACACCTTGAGATAACCCAAAGAAAGTTAGAGTCCACACGCAAGACACTCGATAAAGGTAAAACAAATCTAGCAAGACCACCCGACATGTCAACTTGTCATGCCCAAGATGCGTGCCTATCCATATTAAGGCACGGGGACCTCGCAAGGGATAGAGGCACATCTTGCCGTTCGCAAGTATAGCATCATTACATCATACATTACAGAAGAGATGAGTATATGAGTTGGCTTACACTCGTCACATACTAAATTACAATTCCACACAAGAGTTTCAAACATCAAGATGAAGACAAGGTCCGGCTACAGACGAAAACAAACGATAAAAGCAGATGCAAATTATACTATCTCGCTATCCCAAAGATCACGACCATGGTCCTCTACTCATTCGGATAAGTCACGTATGTCCTGCCTCTTTCCTCGTCATATTCCCACTGGGCTGCGTTAGATGATCCTGCACAAACTCATCTGTACCTGTACCTGGATTGTTGTAGTAATCAGCGAGCCACAAGGACTCAACAATAAGGTGCCCGGGTGCTGAGATTATTCAAGCTCAAAGGTTGGGATGGGGTATGTGTTTAGTTTGCAGCAACACTAAGCATTTATGGTGGCTAAACTTACGTAACATGAAGATAAATATGAGTGGCCTACGAGGAACGATCGATTCTAGAATGACCTCTGTGAGATCCTGAACACTTACTTACGTCAATCATAACCCCACCGTGTTCTCTCTCGGATCATGTTCACGAGCAGAGACGATAACGGTTACTCACAGAGTTAGTGTATTTTATTTAGAGTTTACTTCAAGTTAACTATAATCGGATGTTAAATAAATATCCAAGTTGCCACGTCACCGAGGACATGGCTTTCCGAGAGATTTGACCCTCTAGGGGTGCTCCAACTAGTCCATCACAAATTAACCACACTCCGCGGGAATAGCCCCGACCACGGATCTCAGGATCATCCTAGGCAACTCTGAAGGAATTCCAACACCTTGAGATAACCCAAAGAAAGTCAGAGTCCACACAGAAGACACTCGATAAAGGTAAAAAAAATACAACAAGACCACCCGAAGTGTCAACTTGTCACGCCCAAGATGCGCGCCTATCCATATTAAGGCACGGGGGCCTCGCAAGGGATAGAGGCACATCTTTCCGTTCGCAAGTATAGCATCATTACATCATACATTACAGAAGACATGAGTATATGAGTTGGCTTACACTCGCCACATACTAAATTACAATTCCACACAAGAGTTTCAAACATCAAGATGAAGACAGGGTCCGGCTACGAACGAAAACAAACGATAAAAGCAGATGCAAATGATACTATCTCGCTATCCCAAAGATCATGACCATGGTCCTCTACTCATTTGGATAAGTCATGTACATCCTGCCTCTTTCCTTGTCATATTCCCACTAGGGCTGCATTAGATCATCCTGCATGAACTCATCTGTACCTGGATTGTTGTAGTAATCTGTGAGCCACAAGGACTCATCAATCAAGCACCCGGTTGCCGAGACTATTCAAGCTCAAAGGTTGGGATGGGGTATGTGTTTACTTTGCAGCAGCACTAAGCATGTATGGTGGCTAAACTTATGTAACATGAAGATAAATATGAGTGGCCTATGATGAACGATCGATTCTAGAATGACCTCTACGAGATCTTGAACACTTACTTACGTCAATCACAACCCCACTGTGTTCTCTCTCGGATCATGTTCATGAGAAGAGACGATCACAGTTACTCACACAATTGGTGTATTTTATTTAGAGTTTACTTCAAGTTAACTATAACTGGGTGTTAAAAAAATATCCAAGTTGCCACGTAACCACGGGCACGGCTTTCCGAAAGATTTGACCCTGCAGGGCTGCTCCAACTAGTCCATCACAAATTAACCACACTCCGCGGGAATAGCCTCGACCACGGATCTCGTGATCATCCTAGGCAACTCCGAAGGAATTCCAACACCTCGAGATAACCCAAAGAAAGTCGGAGTCCACACACAAGACACTCGATAAAGGTAAAAGAAATCCAGTAAGACCACCCGACGTGTCAACTTGTCATGCCCAAGATGCCCGCCTATCCATATTAAGCCACGGGGGCCTCGCAAGGGATAGAGGTGCATCTTGTCGTTCGCAAGTATAGCATCATTACATCATACATTATAGAAGAGATGAGTATATGAGTTGGCTTACACTCGCCACATACTAAATTACAATTCCACACAAGAGTTTCAAGCATCAAGATGAAGACACGGTCCGGCTACGGACGAAAACAAACGATAAACGCATATGCAAATGATACTATCTCGCTATCCCAAAGATCACGACCATGGTCCTCTACTCATCCGGATAAGTCACGTACATCCTGCCTCTTTCCTCATCATATTCCCACTAGAGTTGCGTCAGATCATCCTGCACGAACTCATCTCTACCTGTACCTGGATTGTTGTAGTAATCTGTGAGCCAAAAGAACTATGCAATCAAGCGCCCGGGTGCCGAGACTCTTCAAGCTCAAATGTTGGGATGGGGTATGTGTTTAGTTTGCAGCAGCACTAAGCATTTATGGTGGCTAAACTTACGTAACATGAAGATAAATATGAGTGGCCTACGATGAACGATGAATTCTAGAATGACCTCTATGAGATCCTGAACACTTACTTAAGTCAATCGTAACCCCACCGTGTTCTCTCTCGGATCATGTTCGCGAGGAGAGATGATAACGGTTACTCACACAGTTGGTGTATTTTATTTAGAGTTTACTTCAAGTTAACTATAACCGGGTGTTAAACAAATATCCAAGTTGCCACATAACCATGGGCACGGCTTTTCGAAAGATTTGACCCTATAGGGTTACTCCAACTAGTCCATCACAAATTAACCACACTCCGCGGGAATATCCTCGACCACGGATCTCGTGATCATCCTAGGCAACTCCGAAGGAATTCCAACACCTCGAGATAACCCAAAGAAAGTCAGAGTCCACACGCAAGACACTCGATAAAGGTAAAACAAATCCAGCAAGACCACCCGACATGTCAACGAACCCGATAAGAGCCGTGTATCTCGTTCTCAGGACACGACGGATAAGCGAAGCGTACTGTGGCCTGATAGAAATCTGCCGAGTTGCCCCGGGTTGGCCTCGCACGGTGCTCTAGTTTGGATCAACTGTCATGAGGAGCACTGGCCTGGGGGTTGATTAATTATCCACGGGGTTGCAAAGCCCTATGCAAATTTTATTAAGTTGTTAAGAAAATGTAGTACAAAAGTTGGGTCTTGTCAGGCAAGTTTTAATCTTAACAGAATAAACAAGTGGGTCCCCATAAAAACACCGAGCATGTTGGGAGCGCAAAGTATGGAAACATAACACTGGTAATGAGAAACTATGGCGGTAACAGCGGAACAATACATCTAGCAAAAGGCCAAGCTTTCCACCAATACCAAGATGTATATGTGCATTAAATTAATAACAGATAATATTGTGATATGCCAAATCCATGTTATCACATGGATACAACCTGCACCTGCAACTAAGAACGCTATAAGAGGGGCTGAGCAGCGGTAACTTAGCCAATCAAAGGTTTTCTAGGATGTGGAGGTTTAGAGGCTATCATGGCAATTAGGAGGCTGACATTCAAGTGGTAGGTAGCGCAATTGTAATGATAAGAGCGAGACACTAGCAAGCGAAAATAGTATCGGGATCCGGGTACAATCACCTTGCCTATTGGTTCTTCAGTGGAACAAGTAGCGGGATCCTCGTAGTTGTACTTGCCTGGATCTTTGTACTCAGGTTTAACATTCGCGTCTACCTAAAATAAAAAGCAAGAATAAACAAACAACCATGGTGCAATGCACAAGCAAGAATGATGCATGCTCCGGTGAAGAGTTTTAACATGGCAATCCTAACTAGTCATGTTTCACATGCAAAGGGTTGGTTATTAATGAATCTGGACAGAACCTCATGTTAAGTTATTTAGACATGCATAAACATGGAAAATATGGATGCATCATGCAAAAATGATAAAAATGCATATGAAGAACGTAAGGAATGGAGTAACGGTTCTCACGATACGCTCACAACAAGATACTAAGGTCAAACATAAGACAAGAAAGAACTGGGCTATTCCTTGGCTTTCCAAGGTAGCCACTGGATAGTCAATGAAAAACCAACCACAATAGAACCAAATATCAAGCAATTCCATGGAGTATAGCTCCCACAAGTCACAAAACAATAAAACAAACAATCTGCCACAAAACAGCTACATAGCAACTTGCACAGCACACAACTTGAGCTATAGGAATCCTATCACCACAAACAAGGCATTGGCAGAAACTACATGACATGCTCATCAACTTATCCAACTACACATACTGGAACGGAGGCACAAATCAATAAGCATGAAGCTCACAAGTTGGCATGATGAAACAGATTTCTGGGACTTAGTGAAAATAACAGTTTTTCTGGAATCTGAGATAATCTGGTAGCAAGTTGACAACAACAACTAATGGTGTTATAGACCACCTCATGGCATGACATTTAACAGGAGGTAGTAGACAACATCTACTTCAAAACACTAACACTGAGCTTGAGCTAACTCACAACATATCACAAGATAGCAACCACTCTTCATGGCATAAAAATAACAACAGATTCTCAGATAGAAATATTTAGCATGGTGAAAACAGTAACATTAAGTTGGCTACTTTGCAGGAAGTTTCACACTTATATGGGTGATTCTCATGTCAAAAAGAAATACCATGGCATAATAGGCATAAAACACTAGCACTTCCATGTTGGCACATGCCCCAAAGCAAGCATGGATTAATTCATGCGAAAATGACAAAGTAGCATCACAGCAGAAAATGACAGTTTTGCAAACTTGCTCAAAAGTGAAATCCAATTGCACCAATGGATTCCTTGGATCTTTCTACCCCAAAATCATGTATCATACTCATATAGTCACATGAAACATCATGGCACAACCTATACTAGCAAAACAACCACCTCTCTTATAAGTGAAAACTTACTTAAAATGCACATGAGCATATTTGAACATGGCCAGATTTGGTAATATGGCTAAAATTGGAAAATAACTATTTAACACTACTAAACATGGCACAAGAGACAATAATAAATAGTGTATGACAAGTGGGGCATGCCCATTTGTCACACACACACACACCCTAAACCTACACATCTAAGCCACACACACACACACATGGCATGCACAACACACATACACACATATGCACAAGTGCACGTGCACATACACTCACCTATGTGTGTGGTTGTGCCCACAAACACATATATGCCACATATATGCACAAGTGCATGTGCGCACATATACATGCACATGGGTCACCACCTCACACATATCACTCATACACATGTATGCAATCAACCCCCCCACACACACTTACTATCCATACACATCTCTCCACACACCACACAACATAAAAGAAGGGAAAAACAACATACATACATGAAGGTATGCACAACACATATGTGTCTAAAAGGGGAAAAAGAACAAGCAGAAAACAACACAAATAAAAAAAAGGGGGGGTTCGGGCTCAAACCCATGACCTCACGGTCGCTTCCTCGAGCACACACCAGTACTCTATGCTACGGTTCTTAACAGAGGACGGGAACATGCCCACTTATACACCCAACTACGCACTAACTGACGAAACTAAAAAAACAACACCTACGGCGACAGGCAATGCGACGACGATTCTGGCGATGGCGGGGCTACCAGGCATCTCCGGCGAGGGGAAACGATGCAGGGGGAAGCTGCACCTATGGAGGTTCCATCCCACACCTAACACACCTGCGGCAGCAAGCACCTACAGCTATGGCGGAGCTACGGCGGAAGTGAGCATGGGCTCGTTGAATACGATGACCATGCGCACGCATCAGAGCAGAGGGAAGCTGTGACGAACGGCTGCTAACCATGGGGTTGCTGCAGGAGAAAACAACAACGGAGGGAGGGGTCGGAGACGAGCACCGAAGTGGAAGCAGGGGGAATCGATGGAGTGGAGCGCCGCTGATGAAGATGAAGAAGGGGTCGTTGCTGCAGAGCTTCTCCGGGGCTCCTAGCGGCGGGAATGGAACGCGGGGAGGTTCCCCGAGCTTCTAGACACCATGGACGTCGATGAGGTCGACGGAGACGACGAGAAGACGCTGGCGATCTTCTCTGCCTCTCTCTGTATTTTCTCTCTAAAGCAGAGACTTACCTTGGGGAGGAAGAAGAAAGGAGGAGGAAGAGAGGGGGCGGCGGCGTAAGGAGGGAGAGGGGAAAACCTATAGGGGCATGCATGTCGAGGGGGAGTTAAAGGGGGGGATGCTGAAGGCGTCGCGATGGGGAAGGACACGGCGGCAACGCGCTCTCTCTCCTCCCTCTCTGCTTTACTGACGGAGAAGAAATGGGAGCAGGTTGCCGTTCCTTACGAGCGGGCTGGGCCGCGAGGGAAGGCAAGGCCCACTTACTCTCTCGTGCGCACAGAAACAGAAACAACTGGGAGTTTATTTTTGCACGTCAATAAGAAAGATGGCACAGACCGACTTTGTGTTGATTGCCATCCATTGAACAAGAAGACAATTAGAAACAAGTACCCACTTCCCAACATTAATGAGTTGTTTGAGCAACTGAAAGGTGCCAAGGTTTTCTCGAAGCTTGATCTTCGCATGGGTTATCATCAGATTCGCATTCGTGAAGAAGACATTCCTAAGACCGCTTTCAGGACAAGTTTTGGCTCTTATGAGTACACCATCATGTCATTTGGTCTTGCAAATGCTCCTCCAACCTTCTCAAGGATGATGAACTTCATTTTCTCTCCTTTCAAGAATGAGTTCGTCTTGGTCTATTTGGATGACATCCTTGTGTTCTCGGAGACAGAAGAAGAGCATGAAGAGCATCTCCACCTTGTGCTTGACAAGTTAAGGGAGCATCGATTCTATGGCAAGTTTTCAAAGTGTGAGTTTTGGCTCAATGAAGTGGTGTACCTTGGGCATGTGATCTCTGCCGAGGGAATTAAAGTGCACCCTGAGAAAGTTGAGGCAATCTTGAAGTGGGAGCCTCCTCAGAATGTGAAGCCACTTCGGAGTTTCCTCGGGCTTGCTAGTTATTGCAGAAGATTCGTGGAGAACTTCTCTCAAATTGCTAAGCCTCTGTCCAATCTCCTCCAGAAGAGTGTCAAGTATGTTTGATCTCCTGAGTGTGATGTGGCGTTCAATACGCTCAAGTAGAGACTGACTTCAGCTCCAGTTCTTGTTCCTCCTGAGTAGTCAAAGCCTTTCCAAGTATTCTATGATGCTTCTCTCCAAGGTCTTGGTGGTGTTCTCATGCAAGATATGAAGATTGTTGCCTATACCTCGCGTCAGTTGAAGCCTGCCGAGAACAACTACCCCACTCATGATCTCGAGTTGGCGGCAGTTGTGCATGCTCTAGTGACTTGGAGGTATTTGTTGTTGGGTAGGCCAGTTGAGGTGTACACTGATCACAAGAGCTTGATGTACATTTTCACTCAACCCAATCTCAATCTTTGGCAGTCTCGTTGGGTGGAAATGGTTAAGGACTTCAATCCAAGTATTGAGTATACTCCTAGGAAAACAAATGTCATTGCAGACGTGCTCAGCCGTAAGGCGTACTACAACAGTCTCATCCTGAAGCCTCTTCAACCCGAGCTTTGTGAATCCTTCTGCAAGCTCAACCTTCAAATGATTCCGCAAGGATTTCTTGCCAATCTTCAAGTATCTTCGACCCTGGAAGATCAGGTTCACCAAGCGCAACTTCTTGACGCTATGGTGCAGAAAGTGAAGAAAGGTGTGGCCAAGGGCATTCCTAACTATAAGTGCTTTCGAGTTGATGACAAAGACACCTTGTTCTTTGAGGACCGCCTTGTGGTTCCAAAAGGTGATCTCAGAAAGGTTATCATGGACGAAGCACACAATTCTTTTCTATCCATTCATCCAGGCAGTTCCAAGATGTATCAGGATCTCAAGCAAACCTTCTGGTGGACTCACATGAAACGTGAAATTGCTTAGTTCTTGAACGAGTGTGATGTTTGTCATAGAGTGAAGGCGGAGCATCAACGTGCAACATGTCTTCTTCAGCCTTTGCCTATCCTAGAGTGGAAATTAGATCATGTGGAGATGGATTTCGTCACTGGGTTTCCCAAGTCCAAGAGAGGCAACGATGCCATCTTTGTGGTTATCGACAAGCTGACAAAAGTTGCTCATTTCCTTCCAGTCAAAGAATCTATCTCAGCAGCTCAGTTTGTAGAGTTGTATACGTCAAGGATAGTATCTTTGCATGGTATTCCTCAGCTTATCTCATCTGACCGTGGAAGCCTCTTTACTTCCAAGTTTGGGGAGTCCTTCCAGACTGCTATGGGTACCAAGATCCGTTTCAGCACTGCGTTCCATCCGCAAACAAGTGGTCAAGTTGAGAGAGTCAATCAGATCCTCGAAGATATGCTCAGAGCCTGTGTGATTTCGTTCGACATGAAATGGGAAGACTGCCTTCCATATGCTGAATTCTCATACAACAATAGCTTTCAAGCTAGCTCAGGCAAGGCCCCTTTCGAGATTCTCTACGGCAGAAAGTGTCGTACCCCGCTTAACTGGTCCGAAACCGGTGAGCGTCAAATATTGGGCAATGACATGATTACTGAAGCAGAAGAGATGTCCCGTGTCATTCATGAGAACCTCAAAGCAGCTTAGTCCCGACAGAAGAGTTATTACGATAACAAACATCGGGATGTTTCTTTTCAAGTGGATAATGTAGTCTATCTCAGAGTCTTTCCCATGAAGGGCACTCATCGGTTTGGAATTAAAGGGAAGCTAGCTCCTCGTTTTGTTGGTCCTTTCAAGGTTGTTGGCAAGAGAGGTGGACTTGCATATCAACTAGAGCTTCCTCCAAACTTCGCAAATGTGCACGATGTCTTCCATGTTTCACAGCTCCGGAGATGCCTCAAGACTCCAGAGCACACCATTGACCTCCAAGATATTGATCTCCAAGAAGACCTCTCTTATCGTGAGCATCCAGTTGCAATTCTCGATGAAACTGAGCATAAGACTCGCACCAAGTCTATCAAGTTCCTCAAGGTGACGTGGTATCATCATTCTGACAAAGAAGCTACTTGGGAACGTGAGGACCTTCTCCGTTCCAAATTTCCTGATTTCTTTCGTTCCTAGATCTCGGGTCGAGATCCTCTTGTAGTGTGGGAGAGTTGTGACAGCCCAAGTGCTGTCCCTACCTTTTATGGCATGTATCTTATATGAACCTTGTTTTCATGAGATTAACGATATGAGTTGATCCTTGTTATGCCATGTCTTGTTCATGCATTCATGCATCATGCATCATACCATTCATCATGCCATGCCTTATTTGTGATGTGACCTTGTTGTTGTTGGGTGTGTCCTTGTGTTTGTGTGATGTGGTTGAATATATGTGGTGTAACTCTCCTTCTTCTTCCCCTCTCTTTTTCTATCAACAAAACCCAACCAAATACCCCCCCTTTATTCCCTTGTCATTTTATTAACAGATTCTACTTGCTATTTAAATTGTTTTAAAATGTTCAAGAGGTAGACTTTAATATTTTAATAATTGTGTGTGTGGTTATTTTGTGGTTTTGAGCTATATGATTTTAGGCTTTAAACAACAGGGGTTGTTTTATTTGTTAAGTATTTAAATTACTTGTCCTAAAAATCATCTTGATATTTTTAGTAAATAGTACATTTTATTTCTAATGTCAAAATATTTTGTTTTTTTGCAAAAGTCCTTTTATTTTTCACCTGGGAGGATTTCTTGTGTTGTAGTAATTTTAGCAAAATAAACTCCCGGCTGTTTCTGTTTCTGTGCGCGAGAGAGTAAGTGGGCCTTGCCTTCCCTTGCGGCCCAGCCCGCTCGTAGGGAACGACAACTTGCTCAGGTTTCTTCTCCGTAAGTAAAGCAGAGACGGAGCAGAGAGAGCGCGTCGCCGCCGTGTCCTTGCCCGTCGCGATGCCGTCAGCTTCCCCCCTTTTTAGCTCCCCCTCGACGTGCGTGCCCCTCTAGGTTTTCCCCTCTCCCTCCTCGTGTTGTTGCCCCCTCTCTTCCTCCTCCTTTCTTCTTCCTCCCTAAGGTAAGTCTCTGCTTCAGAGAGAAAATTCAGAGAGAGGCAGAGAAGATCGCCGGCGTCTGCTCGTCGTCTTCATCGACCTCATTGACGTCCATGGCATCCAGAAGCTCGAGGAACCTCCCCGCGTTCCATTCCCGCCACTAGGAGCCCCGGAGAAGCTCTGCAACGATGACCCCTTCTTCATCTTCATCGGTGGCGCTCCGCTTCGTCGATTCCCCCTACTTCCAGTCCGACGCTCGTCTCCGCCCCCCCTCCGTTGTTGTTTTCTCCTGCAGAAACCCCATGGTGAGAAGCCGCTCATCGCAGCTTCCCTCTGCTCTGATGCGTGCGCGTGGTTGTCGTATCCGATGAGCCCGTGCTTTCTTCTACCGTAGCTCCGCCGTAGCTCCACCGTAGCTATAGGTGCTTGCTGTCGTGGGTCTTGTCATGTGTTAGGTGTGGGATGGAACCCCCATAGGTGCAACTTCCCCCTGCATCGTTTCCCCTCGCCGGAGATGCCTGGTAGCCCCGTCGTCGCCGGAATCGTCGCCGCATTGCCTGTCGCCGTAGGTGTCATTTTTTTCAGTTTCGTCAGTTAGTGCATAGTGTTGTGTGATAAGTGGGCTCGTTCCCCTCCTCTGTTAAGAACCGTAGCATAGCGTAGTGGTGTGTGCTCAAGGAAGCGACCATGAGTTCGTGGGTTCGAGCCCGGACCCCCCTTCTTTATTTGTGTTGTTTTCTGCTTGTTCTTTTTCCCCTTTTAGACACATATGTGTTGTGCATACCTTCATGTATGTATGTTGTTTTTCCCTTATTTTCTGTTGTGTGGTGTGCGGAGAGATGTGTATGGATAGTAAGTGTGTGTGTGTGGGCTGAATGCATACATGTGTGTGAGTGATATGTGTGAGGTGGTGACCCATGCGCATGTATATGTGCACACATGCACTTGTGCATATATGTGTGTGTGGGAACAACCACACACATAGGTGAGTGTATGTGCATGTGCACTTGTGCATATGTGTGTATGTGTGTTGTGCATGCCATGTGTGTGTGTGGTTTAGATGTGTAGGTTTAGGGTGTGTGTGTGTGACAAGTGGGCATGCCCCACTATTTATTATTGTCTTTTGTGCCATGTTTAGTAGTGCTAAATTGTTCTTTTCCAATTTTAGCCATATTACCAAATCTGGGCATGTTGAAATATGCTCATGTGGATTTTAAGTAAGTTTTCACTTATAAGAGAGGTGGTTGTTTTGATAGTATAGGTTGTGCCATGATGTTTCATGTGACTATATGAGTATGCTACATGATTTTGGGGTAGAAAGATCCAAGGAATTCATTGGTGCAATTGGATTTAACTTTTGAGCAAGTTTGAAAAACTTTCATTTTTTTGCTGTGATGCTACTTTGTCATTTTCGCATGAATTAATCCATGCTTGCTTTGGGGCATGTGACAACATGGAAGTGCTAGTGTTTTATGCCTATTATGCCATGGTATTTTTGTTTGACATGAGAATCACCCATATTAGTGGGAAACTTGCTGCAAAGTAGCCAACATAATGTTACTGTTTTCACCATGCTAACTATTTCTAAGTCTAAGAATCTGCTGTTATTTTTATGCCATGATGAGTGGTTGCTATCTTGTGATATGTTGTGAATTAGCTCAAGCTCAGGGCTAGTGTTTTGAAGTAGATGTTGTCTACTACCATCCTGTTGAATTTCATGCCATGAGGTGGTCTATAACACCATTAGTTTCTGTTGTCAACTTGCTACCAGATTATCTCAGATTCCAGAAAAACTGTTATTTTCACTAAGTCCCAAAAATCTGTTTCATCATGCCAACTTGTGAGCTTCATGCTTATTGATGTGTGCCTCCTTTCCAGTATGTGTAGTTGGATAAGTTGATGGGCATGTCATGTAGTTTCTGTCAATGCATTGTTTGTGGTGATAGGATTCCTGTAGCTCAAGTTGTGTGCTGTGCAAGTTGTTATTTAGCTGTTTTGTGGCAGATTGTTTGTTTTATTGTTTTGTGACTTGTGGGAGCTATACTCCATGGAATTGGTTGATCTTTGGATCTATTGTGGTTGATTTTTCATTGCCTATCCAGTGGCTACCTTGGAAAGCCAAGGAATAGCCCAGGTCTTTCTTGACTTGTCTTTTGCCTTCGTATCTTGTCGTGAGCATATCGTGAAAACCGTAACTCCGTTCCTTACGTTCTTCATATGCATTTTTATCGTTTTTGCATGATGCATCCATATTTTCGATATTCATGCATGTCTAAATAACTTAACATGAGGTTCTGTCCAGATTCATTAATAACCAACCCTTTGCATGTGAAACATGACTAGTTAGGATTACCATGTTAAAACTCTTCACCTAAACATGCATCATTCTTGCTTGTGCATTGCACCATGGTTGTTTGTTTATTCTTGATGTTTATTTTGGGTAGACACGAATGTTGAACCTGAGTACGAAGAGCCATGCGAGTACAACTATGAGGATCCCGCTACTTGTTCCACTACCGAACCAACAAGCAAGATGATCGTACCCCGATCCCGATACTATTTTTGCTTGCTAGTGTCTTGCTCTTATCGATACAATTGTGCTACCTACCACTTGAATGTTAGCATCCTAAGTGCCATGATAGCCTCTAACCCTCCACATCCTAGCAAACCTTTGATTGGCTAAGTTACCGCTGCTCAGCCCCTCTTATAGTGTTCTTAGTTGCAGGTGCAGGTTGTATCCATGTGATAACATGGATTTGGCATATCACAATATTATCTGTTATTTAATTTAATGCACATATATATCTTGGTATTGGTGGAAGTCTTGGCCTTTTGCTAGGTGTTTTGTTCCGCTGTTACCGCCATAGTTTCTTGTTACCGGTGTTATGTTTCCATACTTTGCGCTCCTAACATGCTCGGGGTTGTTATGGGGAACCCCTTGTTTATTCGGTTAAGATTAAAACTTGTCTGGTGAGACCCAACTTTGGTACTACATTTGCTTAACAACTTAATAAAATTTGCATAGGGCTTTGGAACCCCTTGGATAATTAATCAACCCCTGGGCCAGTGCTCCTCATGAATGTTGGTCCAAACTAGAGTATCGTGCGGGGCCAACCCGGGGCAACTCGGGAGATTTCTATCAGGCCACCGTACGCTTCGCTTATCCGTCGTGTCCTAAGAACGAGATACGCGACTCTTATCGGGTTCGTCAACACGTCGAGTGGTCTTGCTGGATTTGTTTTACCTTTATCGAGTGTCTTGCGCGTGGACTCTGACTTTCTTCGGGTTATCTCGAGGTATTGGAATTCCTTCGGAGTTGCCTAGGATGATCACGAGATCCGTGGTTGAGGCTATTCCTGCGGAGTGTGGTTAATTTGTGATGGACTAGTTGGAGCACCCCTGCAGGGTTAAATCTTTTGGAAAGCCGTGACAGCGGTTATGTGGCAACTTGGATATTTGTTTAACACCGGGTTATAGTTAACTTGAAGTAAACTCTAAATAAAATACATCAACTGTGTGAGTAACCGTGATCGTCTCTGCTCGTGAACATGATCCGAGAGAGAACACGGTGGGGTTATGATTGACGTAAGTAAGTGTTCAGGATCTCATAGAGGTCATTCTAGAATCGATCTTTCATCGTAGGCCACTCATATTTATCTTCATGTTACGTAAGTTTAGCCACCATAAATGCTTAGTGCTGCTGCAAACTAAACACATACCCCATCCCAACCTTTGAGCTGGAATAGTCTTGGCACGTGGGAGCTTGATTGTTGAGTCCTTGTGGCTCACAGATTACTACAACAATCCAGGTACAAGGATAGATGAGTTCGTGCAGGATGATCTGACGCAGATCCAGTGGGAATATGATGAGGAAAGAGGCATGATGTACATGAATTATCCGGATGAGTAGAGGACCATGGTCTTGCTCTTTGGGATAGCGAGATAGTATCATTTGCATATGTTTTTATCGTTTGTTTTCGTCCGTAGCCGGACCCTGTCTTCATGTTGATTTTCAAACTCTTGTGTGGAGTTGTAATTTATTATGTGGCGAGTGTAAGCCAACTCATATACTCATCTGTTCTGTAATGTATGATGTAATGATGCTATACTTGCAGATGGCAAGATGCACCTCTATCCCCTGCGAGGCCCCCGTGCCTTAATATGGATAGGCGCGCATCTTGGGCGTGACACTAACGTCGCCCCTGCATGTTGTGACCTCGAGTGGGTGATGATCGGTCACTGCATCGTCCACTTGCTCTACGACACTGTATCGCTGAAGCGGCTCGATGTCGTCATGCAGCCCGAGGACACGTCTGCCGTCCTCTGGTCGGCCATGCTGTGTGCTCTCTTCAAGTGATTTCAATCCTTTCAATATTTGCAAGATCAGTCCTAGTATTTCTTTCTGGAGTTCTTTTCACCCGTATAATGTTTTTCATTGTTTTCCCCACCCTCCTGCCCTTTTTCTCCATCAATCAAATCTCATCCAAGTGCCATTATTTGGTTGATGCTTCCGCTACATTTTCTTCTGTATCGTATCCGATGAGTCAGTGTGAAGATGCTCAGAAGCTTCAAGTTCAGCGTTCTTCATTCTTGTTTTCTTCCACGGTGGATTAAATTCAAGATTTCGAGGTTCATCATATCCTTTTCATCATTTAAATGCTTTCCCTTGTTGATAATTCTTGTTCAAGCTTCTCTTGTTTATCCAACCTATATATTCTATCTGGAGTGCCGAAGATATCTCAGAAGATTCGTGTTTGCATTCAAATCCTTTCAAATTATTTTGAGGTTCTCACTTCATCGACTTTTCATTTATACCGATGCAATCTCTCTTTCTAAGCAATCATTTCAATGGTGGTTTCCTTTCAGTGGGCCCATAACCCACATGTTTTTCCCGAGGATCTTACCTGGTTCTTCTAATCTTTCTAGAGATGTCCTCAAGTTCTTTTTAATATGATGTAAGAATGATCTTCATTAGTCATATTCCTTCTCGAAGATCGCTTTGAATTAATTTTTCTTCATTGACTCAAACTTTTCCTTATTCTTATTCCGGAGTGGCTCAGTAATTCTTGGTGTTGTTTCTAGCCATCATTCTCATCTTTGAAGACCAAAGGAGAGTTTGTCTTAAATCTTTGTCCATTCTTTTTAAGAGTCATGGTTTCAGCTTGTTGCTATCCTCTCAAATTCTTTTCAATCACGAGTAATTCTTTCCATATCTATCCGAAGCATTTCAAAGTGGTATTCATTTCTCGATTCTACGAAGGCCATCATTTCAGAAGATTTCTTCGTTCTCAGCTTTCATCTTTCGTTCTCAAATTCTTATCAATTGTTGTCTCTTCGTTCGTCTCTGAATTATTCCGATGCTTCGTTCAAGTTTTCTATTAGTTAGATCATGATCTCTTCGTTCTCATGTATCTCCATTCATTCATGGTATCTTCATTCATTTCAATTCTTACCGGTGTTCTCGTTCAAGAATTCTTCAAGTCCATGTCCTATCTTTCTCTCCAATCTTTTCAAGAAGAATAAGTGCTATGCATAATCCGTTGCTTGTCATCAATTTAACTTGATGAAGGATAAGCATAACATAGTTATTATTCTTGTTTCATCAAAGTGATTCCCATCATTCTTCCAGAGTGTTCATGATATCAAATTATCGATCTCAAGTGTTCTCATCTTTTCTTTTCCGGAGTTTTAGCTCTTGCAAGTATCTCACCATGAAGCTTCATCTAAATCATTGCAAGGCTTCATGTCTTATACTTTCAACCTTCGTTTCTTTTGATCATTCTTTGGTATACGAAGGTGCTCCATGGTGGTTAGTCAAAGATTTAAGTCATTCTCAAAGTGCTCTTCAAGAGTTTGTTGGAGAAGCTCAAGTATTCTTTCTCCTGCATTTAAAAATGCAATTATTTCTCCTTATCTTTCGAGATGGTATTGTATCATTCTTCATTATGAGTGACTCGAAGGAAATTTCTCAAGAATGAAATATTTAAAGCCATCATTACTTTCTTGGAGTTATCTTGGATTAGATTTCACCTAAAGCATTTCTTAAGGATTGCTGCTATCATGGTGTTATAAATGATTCAAGTGTCTCCTCCACCTCTTTGTGAAAGAAGTTTTGCATATCTTGTTGCTCTCAAGCGATCAATTGTTTCTATTGTGGCAGGTTGGCACCTCATATTTTTGAGATGTTTTCCATAAGCCCATAACAAGCTATTGTTTTCGTTGTTGATTCTCCAGAAACTCCGTTCAACCATGCTTTTCAAATTCAATGGTGGCAAAAGTTGTCATTTTAGTCTCCTTTATCTTCTCTCCAAAGATCTAGCTTCTATTCTTTTGTTCCGGAGGCATTGTGGTGTTGCTCTTTTCAAATCACATCTAGGTTGATTAAGATCATGGTCTTCCCTTGCTTGCCCATTAACCGGAGTGTTGTGAAATCTTTTCATGATCCTTCCATCTTATGAAGTTTTGATTCTAATCCAACCGAAGTTTGGTGTCTCTCTTTCAATTTGTTTCCATCATATCAAATTTTGCCTCTATCCTGCCGAAGTGCTACCGAAATTTCTTTTGAAGTCTTGCTTGTTTCTCATATCATTATTCATCTCTTTCAATCCTTCAAGTTCATGGGGGTTCACCCGTTTGTCGAAGAAGCAACTAAGTTTTACCTATTGCTCTTTCTTTTCCCCTTCTAATTCTAGATCTCGGGACGGGATCCTCTTGTAGTCTGGGAGAGTTGTAACAGCCTGAGACCGACGCTCCAAAAGATTCCCCTTTTATTCCATTGTCATCGTGTGATCCATTTGGTTGTTGCATTCATTAGTGCATAATTGGCATCATCTGCATAGCATCGTCAATCGTTTTCGAAAACTGGCATCCATTCGTATTCGCCGGTTCTCTCTATTCTTGTCGTCGACCGTTTTGAGACCAACAACACATGCATGCGCCCACGACATCGTAAAATATTGTTTTTAAGAGTGCGCGTAAAACTTTCTCGGATTGGGTTGAAACTTGGCATGCGGTCTTGTTTATTGTAGGTAGACCGCCTACCAAATTTCGTCGCAATCACAAGTCTTTTGATACCCGAACGGTCAACCGTAGCAGTGCTGTTATTGGTTTATTGTCGGACATTTTTTGGTGTTTGAAACCTCTGCCACGGGCCACAATCTCCCTCTCTCCTCAGTCCACATCCCCTCTCCACAGCCCACCTAGCCCACATAACCTATCCCCGCGACCGGAGCTGTCCGATCTTGATCGAAGGGTCCAAAAATGGTGCAAAACCCTAAACCCTATCTCCCCTTACTATAAATAGATGACCTACCCTGCCTATTTTAGCCTTCTCCCACCTCCAGCATCAAAATTCATGCCTTCCCAGACCGCCGCCACCACTTGGTGCCTCCATATCCAGCCAACACCGTCACAGCCGCCGCCCGCAGCCAACGAGGGGCTGTCACATAGCCATCGCTCCCCCTAGCTGCCGCGGCCCGCCCAAGCCCATGCGTGGCCCGCCCATGCCCGTCCACACCCGCCGCCGCCCGAGCTCGTCCCAAGCGAGCTGCCCGAGCCTCCCGCTCGATCTAGCTGACGTCCGGCCTCGCCGGACCTCGCCGGCGCCGCCGCACTGAAGCCTCATCGCTGGAACTCCGCATCGCCGGACCCCGCTGCCGCAGGCGACCTCCAGGATAGACCTTGCCCCGACCTCCTCCTCGCACAGTTCTCTCTCTCCCTTGTCTCATCTCTCTTTGTGTGTGTTCCCTCCCGACGTAGGAGCTGCCGCCGCTGCGATCGCATGAAGGTCACCATCGCCGGCCAGATCCGGGCCAGAGACGACCGGAGACGACGAC
The DNA here is from genome assembly GCA_022496015.1 of Hordeum marinum. Lineage (NCBI taxonomy): Eukaryota > Viridiplantae > Streptophyta > Magnoliopsida > Poales > Poaceae > Hordeum > Hordeum marinum. Next base: position 25,458 of record JAAAWK010000270.1, on the reverse strand, counting down.
GCTAGACCCGTTCCCAGCAACCCCCGCTGAATTCATGTAGAGCCTCCCGTAAGCCGCCGCCGCAAGTCCATGACGCCTCCTCCTCTGGTTCGGGAGGGTGACGACACCCAAGCGCGCCGTTGAACGCCCTCGTCGGCCTATGCCTCCTCGGCCCAACGCACGCCAAGGCCCAGTCCCTCCACTCCGTCCGGCCCAAGTGGCCCATGGGTGAGCGCCCCCGACCCTGATATCCAATGCCCATAGGCGTCATATAGTCATCCCGCCCCAACAGATTTGTTCCATTGACGTTTTGCATTGCAGAAAATGCATGTTTTTAAAAATGCTCATAAGTAATTGACCGTGCATCGTATCGAGATAATTTATATATGCAAAACGTGTAGAATTTCGTGTATATTCACAATATCCTGCTTTCGCTACGAGATAAGTGTTTAACATGTCATTTATTGTTATTTTGCATTGTCATGATTTGCATTGTGCATAAATGCTTAAGTGTGCATTCAAGTTAATCAAACAATATATGTAAAATGTGTAGATTAATTATATCGTAGTTTCATGCATGCTAAGATTTTTTGATGTGTTGGTTGCATGTAATTTGCATGAATCCCTTGACAAAACGTGTTATGTCCTAATCTCGCATATATGTATAGTCAGTTTTTTTATAACAAAAACCCTCATATTATATATGTTTGGGGGTAGAAAAATCCATAGAATTTATCTGCGTATTTAGTTTTGTCATTTGAGGAATTTGTGTGCATGCCATTTTTGCTAGGATACCATTTTGTGTATTTCGTGTGAATTAATCTATGCATGATATGAAATAATTTTGAATATGAGATATGCCCTTTGACATGTGCACTAGCCCCTGGTCATTTTATTTGCCATGATAATCCATGTTTAGGTGTTTTTTCTTGTTGCCAACATGCTTAACCAATGTTACTATTTTGATATGCCCAAATATTTCTAAGTCTGGAATCTGCAACATTTTATTGCTGTCTTGCCATGTGTTTTTCTAGTGATCTAGAACCCCTTTGGGGTTGGTGCAATGGAGTTATTTGTAGCTTATAATGTCTTCTAGCATGCTGTTAAGTTTCACCCCAATATATGCCCTGTATCTTGTAGTTTTAGTGCTGTTAATATGCCTTCATGATAAAAACTGCACTGTCAGAAACTGCTATTTTCACCAAGTCTGAAACTGTTTTCAATTAGCTATCTTGTGAGCTCATTTCCTATTGATCCATGATTCTAATCAACTTGCTATGAATAGATGAATTGTTAAGCATCATGTAGGCTTAACCACCATTTCCTTGTTATGTATTTTACATGGTTGTAGCTTGTTGATTTGTGGGTTGCAAAATGCCATGTTGCTGTTTTGTACAGATTTTGGTTCAAAATTGTATTGGTTGTTGTGGTTGAACCGTAGCTCCGTTTTGGGCATGCCATATATGAAACTTGCTTAGATTCTCATCTGGTTTCATAATATGTTGCTGCATCCATGGTTTAGAATGCTTGTGGTTTTCATTTTCATGCATTTTGCATTCATATCATATTCATCTTGTCTGTGACATAACTTTGAGACCGTAGCTCCATTTTAAATGTTCCATATATGTAAATCGACTAGAATGACGTGTACAATTGCTTGGTATACTTTATTCTATTGTTTAAAAAATATAAAATATGGTTAGTTCAGATCTCGATCAATTTCAAAATTAACATATGGGGTCATTTCAGAAATGCTATAAGTTGTTTCCGACCTCATTTAAGATGCCTATATAGATAGTTTACTTATGCTTCACCGTTTGCCATGTTAACAACATTTAACATTGATGTGTACTTAAACGGGAGTAAACTAAGTAATTCAAATGTGAAGTTTCGTCAATATGCAACTCCTTGCATATTGAGCTTCACGTAATGTACAGAAGTTGATTGTTGTGCTTACCATGCCATGCATCATATTTGTTGGCGCATCATGTCATGCATATGTTTTTGTGTATCGTGTGTTGATTGTTTGTTCCGGATTGCTTCTTCTCTATAGAGTTCCTAAAGCGTTCGGAGTGTGAGGATTCGTTTGACTACGTTGGCTCATCTTCTTCATGGATTCATTCTTATTCCAAGCGGGATCTCAGGCAAGATGACACATTTCCCTGGATACCAGTACTATCATTGCCATGCTAGTTGTCAAGCTTCCAACGTTATGTCTTGTTACCTACCACTTCTATGTCAAGCCTCCCAACATTGCCATGATAAGCCTCTAACCCCTCCACATCCCAGCAAACCTTTGTTTGCCTATGCTATCGCTCGCTCATCCCTTCTTATAGTGTTTCTAGCTGCAGGTGCAATTGCTTCCATGTGACAACATGGACATTCTTTTGTTATATCACAATATTATTGCTATTTAATTTAATGCACATATATACTTGGTAAAGGGTGGAAGGCTTGGCCTTTTGCTTCCTGTTTTGTTCCATCTTTGCTGCCCTAGTTACTTGTGTACTGGTGTTATGTTCCATATTGAGCGCTCCTAACATGCTCGGGGTTGTTATGGGGACCCCCATGATTTTCATTTTAGGATAAAACTCATCTGGCAAGGCCTACTTTGGTACTATTTGCTTAATAATAACTAATAAAATATGCATAGGGCATGATCACCTCATGGATAATTAATCAACCCCCTGGCTAGTGCTCCTCATGAGTGTTGGTCCAAACCGAGTGATGTCTGGTACCCCCTGGTCAACCAGGGTTTCAGCCAACCTAACGTATAGCTCATATGGTAGTGCCCGGAGAAAGAGATATGCGCGGCTCCTATTAGGATCTGACCTGCCGGGCGGCCTTGCTGGACTTGCTTTTACCTTTCTCGAACGTCTTGCGCGTGGGGTTTTGACGACACTTCGGGCTATCATGAAGTTGATATTTTCCATAGGGATTGCGCAAATACTACGGGTGATTCCATAGTTGAGGAATTCCAACACGGCGTGTGGTTAGTTTGTGACGCATGAGTTGGAGAACCCCTGTAGAGTTAAATCTTTTGGAAAGTTGTGCCTGCGGTTATGTGGCAACTTGGAAACTTTGTTTAACACCCGGTCATAGCAATCTCAAAGTAAACTCTAATAAAATACACCAACTGTGTGCATAACTGTGATTGTCTCTTCTCGTGAGTCCTTATCTGAGAGAGAACATGGTGGGGTTATGTTTGACGTAAGTAGGTGTTCAAGATCATTTAGTGATCATATTAGTTCACATCCATTATGTGTAGACCACCATATTATTTTCTCTACTCGTAAGTTAGCCACTCAAATAAATGCTTAGGTGCTTCCTGCAGCCTCACCACTTAACCATACCTCACCCATTAAGCTTTACTAGTCTTGATACCCTAAGAAATGAGATTGCTGAGTCCCTGTGGCTCACAGATTACTACACAATAGTTGCAGGTACATGTAATGTGATGATTCGACATGAGAGTGATGCTTGTTTGATTTGGAGTTCTTCTTCTTCTTCTTCTTCTTCTTCTTCTTCTTCCTCTTCAATATAGGATGGGTTCCAGGCGGCATCCTGGGATAGCAAGGATGGATGTCATTTTATCGTTTGTTTTCATGCATAGTCGGACCCTACTCTTCTGTATGATGTTTGAATATGTTGTTGTATTGATGTGATCTTGATGTAGCGTGTGGCGACTTTAAGCCAATTCCATATACTCATCTCTTCTGTAAATGTACTTGTAATGATATCCATTGTTTCAAGACGACAAGATGCACTTATATCCCCGTCGAGGCCCTTGTACCAAAATAAGGATAGGATCGCATCTTGGGCATGACAACGGAGAACTCTAGGTTCCCGAATCTGATCTCTTGATTAGGGCAAAACTCCCGACCCGGTCGAGACGGCCAGTCGGGTCAGCGTGAAGCACAATGCCACCGAAAGCAAAGATCTGTCGAGGGACAAAGGAGTCCATGTTATGGACTTCTTCGCTCATGACTAAGCGATCCATCGATTCCTTTGGTGATCACAACGGAAATCTCAATGAAAGCACCAATGTCGGTGTCTAAACCGGCAGATCTCGGTTAGGGGGTCCCGAGCTGTGAGTCTGGGATCGATGATAACATGGGACGAAGGAGACGATGTTTACCCAGGTTTGCGCCTCCTATGGAGGTAAAACCCTACATGCTGCTCGATTATATTGATGTGTATGAAGGTTACAGAGTTGATCTACCTCGAGATCGAATAGCTAAAACCCTAGATGAGTTTCTCGGACCTACAATCTAAAACCCCTCGGTTTATATAGACACCAAGGGGGTACCTAGGGTTTACACATGATAGGTCTCCTCCCGGGGATGGAGATGTTGTTTCCTCATCTTTACTTGGAGTGCATGACTCACCTTCGGGACTTCCTTTATAACACGGGCTCATGGCGTATCCGTCCCTTCCTACGATAGTCAGAGGGCGGCCCACCAAGCCAGCCTATTAGGAGATAGGCCAGTGGCTCGAGGACCCCTTAGTCCAGGACTCCCTCGCCAGTGACAATAACTTGTTCATGAGAAGACATGTCTTCAACTCTTGGCTGGGGGTTGGGCGGCTTAGGATCAGCTTCCGGATGGACCTCAGGAGCTTCAATATCTACATCAGCTGGCTCATTACGCCGAGGAACCTCTTCATGGGCATCTTTGTCGGCCTCAGATGGCTCAATGTGAGCTTCAGGGGTGTTAGACCATGGGTTCTCCGGCTCTTGGACTTCAGAGTGGCAGATGACCCGCTCACCTTACTTCATTTGGCTTGAGCCCTGTGAGTAAACATGGCATTATACGTTGTAAGCAAGGATAGAATATTAACACACGGTGTGAGATATAAAGATACTCACCCTACATTGATAACAAGAGGAGGCAACTTCGTGGCGGTTGAGTCGCCGGGAGAGGGAGTGAGTCCTGGAAAGTTATCATTGTGAAATATAAGTAACATGCAACACAAGATTAGCATACAGAAGAAATGAATTCAAGGTAATGAAGTATCTCAGTGCACTGTTTCTAAGGAGCCGGAGCATTGGGTAAGCCGGCCAAGAGATCTTCAGAGCCAGTGCTCCAGGTCTGACGTCTGTGGTCATCTTGCTACTTCTTCAAAAGAAAGTTGGGATCCAAGTGAGCAAAAGGGAATGAGAATTTTACCTTCCGTACAACCCGCCATATTTTCTTTATTGGTAAAGATTCCGAGTAAGAGGAGATAATGTTACCTTTGTAAAATAAGCATGGCTTGTTTCTACTTCCTCCTGTGAGTAATCATTGTCAATGAGTTGCATAAAGAGAAGGCAAAGGGAGTCAAGTTCTACCTTCGGGTCATCAAGCTCGAGCTGTTCAATGGCGGATGGTTTCTTGTCACGACCCGAAATACGGGTCTTGGTCGCCTTCACCTTCTTCTTGGAAGCAGTGGTTAGTTTTTTCTTCCAAAAGGGGGATTTGGCCTGCATATGAGTCATAGAAGGATTAGAAGGAATATAAGAGACAAAATTTAGAGAAAGCAAACAATTTGTTCAAAGGTTTTCTACCTCTAGAGCCGGGTTGAGAACATAGAACCCGTCTGGTTGCATGCTCCTTGAGGCTCTCCGAGCAACGACTTAACAATGGAGTTGAGGTCCTTCTCAGTCAGAGGTGTCAGGTTGAAGCGCATTGGATCGTCCACTTCACTGGAATACTCACACATTAATTTATCATGCCAGCTTAGCGGCATAGTCCTCCAGCTGATCCAGTAGAGGGTCAAATCCAAATCGGTTAATCCATTAGCTAGCAGAGCCTGCATCTTTAAAAAGGTCGGAGCATATTTGACATGCTCCGCGACACTCATCCGTTGAGGGAGCTCAGTGCTAGTGTAGAGCCGAAAAGGATGATAACCCGACAGCGGATTTTCTCTAGCCAGGGAGGTGTCCCTGCAATAGAACCAAGTCCGGTTCCAATCCTTGGGATGGCTGGGTAGGACGGCTACAGGGAAGGACATGTCTCTTTGCCTCTAGATTGAGATGCCTCTGAGCACAAGACTCGGTCCAGCTGCTAACTCCGTTTGGCAGTTAAGGTACAAAAAATCTTGGAAGAGGTCAATAGTGGGTTCTTCCTGTGATAATCTTCATAGAGGACTTGAAATTGGCATAAATTGGTACAGAGTTGGCGACAATGTCTTGAGGGTGGAGTTTGTAGAAGGCATCCCGGAAGAATTTTGACCCGGGTGGTGAGAAGTCATGGAGAAGGTGATCTGTGAACCCGACCACTTCCCCTTCCTAAGGCATGGGGCTGGTCTCTTTACCAGGGACCCGCTAGTCGATGATCTCCTGAGCTCAAGGCTCCCATGGTCACAAACTCCTTTAATGATGCCTCAGTGACCTAGGAATTGACCTAGTCGCAAGAGGCGAGGGCTTTGTCCATGGTGGCGGTTTAGACTCTGTAGAAAGGCATAAAATGCGATGGTTAAGAAAACCCCGCAACAAGGGCAGCTATGGCTGAGACGGTAACGGCATTCAGCGGGTTATGGCTATATTCTAAGCCCCCGTCTGCCATAGGATTGAGGCGAGTTAAAGTTGCTATAAGAAGAGCCGACAGTGGAATGGTGGGTCAAAAGACAGCTAATGTCAGAAATTTTACTAAGTACGGACAAACAGATCTCGCCAACTATGGCATCAACTACAAGATCTACAGACGAAGATAAAAAGGAAATATATTCTAAACCTAAAAAAGACAGCGGAAGAACATGCCATTTGAGTATGGATTCTATTCAAGAACGATCTACGATGAGTAGGGGATACATATTAAGAAGAGCATCGAATGAGTTGGGTAGCATTTCGAATCCTAAAGATGCTTGCTTTTCTGATCTACGGTGAACACTACGACGAGCGGCGGTGGATGCGGAAGAACTCCAATGACCTAATGCAGATCTACGAAGAGAAGAATAAAGAACCTGAAGGGTGTCGAGGAGGTGGCCAAACACCGACAAACTAGGTCAGATCAAGTTGTTGCAGTGGCCTCTGCTGGTGAAGATGGGGAAGTCTGGCGATGACGGTGGAGCTTCAGGTGAGCGAGTGTCGGAGGAGGAAGAAGAAGATAGACATCGACAACGGGGGAAGTAAACGAAATGGGACCCCTCCTCCGCCAATTTATGAGGAGATGGTACCACAACAGTCCACGCGAGAATCAAGGAGACGCACTGATGATTGAGCAAGTAAGATGCCTTGATTTTCGGGTTGGCCATTTAATGCGATGATCCGTTGTGACATCATGGGAATCTTTTTGGATATATCCGAGATGACGTCATCCGTTTTATATGGCGGGTTACAAAGTTTTATTTTCAGGTAACAAAGGTATGAGACTCGTCGCCAAGTGGATTTGAAGATTGACATGAACAAGTTCAAATCCATCTGGGCATAATGTTGGGGATATAACCCCGTGGTATAACCCGCCCAGGAGGGGTCTGGTCATAGCTGGCGGCTCATACTTAAGGCCCCAAGTGATCTCGAAGGTTGAAGACAAGCCTTGAGGCGACTAGCCAGGTGGGCCTGGATGGAGGCCCAGACCCACAAGATGGCGCGAGACCCGGGCGCGTGAGCCACCCAGAAGATGGCTTGCCTAGGAAGGCAAGGCGACTTAGACAAGATCAAACACTTTGTATAAGCCGGTCTGGACTCTTGTAATCCCAGGGCCTCAACCTACTTATATAAAGGCGAGCCCGTGTGGCGGCTTAGTGCACGAAACAATCCGTCGAGTACTAGATCAAGCGAATCTGCTCCCTTGTAATCGATATCCAATAAATACAACACAAAGCAGGACGTAGGCTTGTACCTCTTCCTGAGGGGACAAACCTGGGTAAACCCTTGTTTCTCATCTCGATCAACCCTTCGAACTCACCGTCGTAGCAATGGCCTTGAACCTAAGTCCTCTCACTAGGACATCTGTCGTGAAAAAAACATGACAACATGGATAATTCAATCAACAGCCCGGGCCAGTGCTCCTCATGAGTGTTGGTACAAAATAGAGCACTGTGCAGGGCCAACTCGGGAGATTTCTGTCAGACCACTATACGCGTAGCTCATCTGGTCATGTCCCAAGAACGAGATACGTGACTCCTATCGGGTTTGTCAACACGTCAGGCAGTCTTGATGGATTTGTTTTACCTTTCTCGAACATCTTGTTCACGGATTCTGAGGATACTTTGGGCTATCTCAAGGTTGAGGTTTTCCACCTGGATTCCGAGGATACCGCGGGCTATTCCTTGGTTGAGGTTTTTTGACGGGGCGTGTGGCTAGTTTGTGATGGATGAGTTGGAGCACCCCTGTAGGGTTAAATCTTTCATGAGAGCCGTGCCCGCGGTTATTTGGTAGCTTGAAAATTTGTTTAACATCCGGTCATAGAAAACTTAAAGTAAACTTAAATAAAATACACCAATCATGTGCATAACCGTGACTGTCTCGACTCGTGAGTTCTGAACCAAGTGAGAACATGGTGGGATCATGTTTGACTCGTAAGTAGGTGCTCAGGATCACTTAGTGATCATTACTAGTTCACATCCGTTTACGCGTAGATCACCCCCTCTTAGTGTTGTACTCGTAAGTTAGCCACTCAAATGAAATGCTTAGTGCTTATTGCAACCTCACCACTTAAACATACCTTACACATTAAACTTTGCTAGTCTTGATACCCCTGGAAATAAGATTGCTGAGTCCCTATGGCTCACAGATTACTTAACAATAGTTGCAGGTATAGGTAATGTGATGATTTGATGTGAGCATGATGCTTGTTTGATTTGGAGTTCTTCTTCTTCATCAATTTAGGATGGGTTCCAGGTCTGCAGCCAGGGATAGCAAGGATGGATGTCTTTTTTCATTGTTTGATTTCGACTGTAGTCGGACCCTGTGTCAGTGTCAAAATGGGCGGATCTCGAGTAGGGGGTCCCGAGCTATGAGACTAGGATCGATGGTAACAGGGGACGAAGGGGACTGTTTACCAAGGTTCGGGACCTCCTATGAAGGTAAAACCCTACTTCCTGCTTGATTATATTGATGGTATGAAGGTTACAGAGTTGATCTACCTCGAGATCGAATAGCTAAACCCTAGGCAAGTTTCTCTGCCCGACAACTCAAAACCCTTTGGCTTATATAGACGTCGAGGTTACCTAGGGTTTACACATGGTCGGTTGCACGTCAAAGGGAAAAACATTCCTATCTACTATTTCAAAGTTGGAGGACACACCACGACTCCTTGAAGCTTCCACACTGGTAACAGGGCCTTTGATCATCCAATGCTCAGCCAGTGGCCCACATAGTCCGGCCCATGAGAAACGGGTCGGCCATTCAAGGACCCCTTAAACCAGGACTTCTGTAACATCCCAAATTTTGGAATTTTATAATAAATATTAGAATGATTGTTTGTTTGTTTGAGTGATTGAAATTGAGTGAAAATTTGAAACTTTTGAAAACTTTTGAATGAGAGGGAATGACATGACTTTTCCATATGCTTTTGGAATTCAAATTCTTACATTTCAAATCAGTGAGAGAAGATGACATGACTTCTTCAATATAAAAAGATTTGGAAAGTGAATTTGAAAACTATTTTAAAATTCCTGAAATGGAGTTCTTTTCATATTTGAATTTCCAATTTAAAGTTTGAAAGAATTCAAACCCCTTGACAAATTTGAGAGGAGTAATGTGACACTCCAAACCAGGGGTTATTTTGTGAAGTTTTTGAATCATAAAACCCAGGGGGTTATTTGAAAATTTATTGCAAAAGAATTAAAGTCAATTTAAGAATTTTTTGAAAATAATTTTTTTAAAGTATTTATTTTGGCCAGGGAAAAATGTTCATTAAATTGCATTTATTCCTATGGTCATTTCCATCTAATGATCTTCAATTTTGGGAGTGTATTTATTACCATAAATGAGTTTGTAATGCTCTGGAAAATAGAAAAGGAAACGAATTTAAGAGTTTTAATATGAAAACCGGCCGGCCCACAGCCTTGAAACCCCGAGATCCCTCCGGATTGGTCACCGACGCCGCTAACCCCGCCCTCTCTCTCACTGACACGCGGCCCCCACCGACCAATCGTGCCATCCCCGCGGTCGTCCCCTTCCCCTCGCCCCCGACCATGCCAGAGCTTTCTCCTCCCCGGATCTCGCTACTCTCTCCCTCTCCCGACCGCACACCGGGCCTATAAGTAGCCCCGCCTCTCCGCACTCTATTCCACCCCGAACGCCCCTACCCTCGCCCGCAAACGCCACCGCTCCACCTCGCCGGAGTTCCGGCCACCACCGAAGCTCTATGAGCACGTGCCACTCACCACCATCACCCCCACGCTCTTCTGGCCCCGCCCATCAACACCGGAGACTCATCGCCATCGCCTGCTGCCCTCGCCTTCGCTGGAGACCCTCCGAAACGCCGTGTCGACGCCACGCCGGAGCTCCGCCTCCGCCCGAAGCTCTGGGAGCTCGAGGAGCTCGCCCTTGTCGTCCCCAGCCTCAACTGACGCTACCAACGGACGCCGAAGGTCCGCTGCCGTCGACAAGACCTCTCAGACGCTGTCCCTAACCACCGGAGCCACCTCGACGTGCATCGCCGAGCACCTGCCTCACCAGAATCCTCCATCACCGGTGACCCTCCCTCTGTGAGCTCCCTCTCCCTCTCTTAGCCGTCCGATCATAGATCTAGGGCTAGGATTAGAACTGTCATACCGATTTGGTTTATTTCGGTGAATCGGCAGTTTTTTTCTTTTAGTTATTTTAACCAAAATGTTTTCTTCTAAGGCCCAGCTGTCCGCTCGTTAGCACCTACGCGCACACACCTCCAGCCAATCAGAAGTTGCCACGTCACCCCCTGTCCGTTAGAAACATTTTTCTTCTTCTGTTTTAAATTCAGCTAACAGAATAGTTCTGATTTTGTTTTCTTCATATCTTTTATGTTTTTATTTGTTTTAATTTGATTCTTTTTGCACTGTGTCAAAAAAATTATGTAGTTTCTGTAGATATAAAGTTGGACCAAATTTGACTAATTTAAAATTAATTCAAACAGATTTGATTCAAATCTTATTTTCTGAATATTTTGAGTTGATTCTTTTTGCTACTTGTCACTAGTGACCTTAGTTATCAGTAGGTAAAACTTTATTTGGAAAGTATTACTTTGTTTTATGTTAGTTAGCAGAAGTACTTCAACCAAAAATTATTTTTATGTTATTTATTATATTTTTATAGCATGAAATCAATTCTAGTTTCATAATAACTTGCAAATTGATTTCATTGCTAGTTTGACTTCTTATTTGAAAATATATTTTTATATTTTTTTTATAAAATATACTTTCTGTTAACTTAGTCGTTATATATTTTGTTTTCTGTTATTTTAATATATTTTATTGTTTTAATTGTTGTTAAGTTTATTATCTAGAAAACCCATGTTGTTTAGAGTGTTGTTTTCATAATTTTAGTTGTTCTTCAAAAGTAATTCTTTTTGCTAAGTAAAATATTTACTAAAATAATGTTGTTAAGTTTTATTTTTGCCTTTGTTTTTGTGTTTTACTTTTGAAAAATAGGAGTTACTTGTAGAGAAAACTAACCTTAGTTGTGTTGTTGAAACTTTGTTGTTTTGAGTTTTGTCTTAAGTATTTCCTTCATCAACCCTTTTGTGTTTGGTTTTTGTGTTACTTTTGATTGTTAGAATTGATTGCTAGTATGCTTGCTTATATGAATGCAATGTTTGATTATATAGATTTTCATCGGAGAGTGACGTATAGTCTATCAAGCTATTTCTAAGAGCGATAATATTCTTCATCAACAGTATAGGCAAGTTCACTTTGACAATTTTGTTCATACCTATGTTTTACTGCATGTAGTGACATCATTCAACAAATCCCTCCCGTAGTGTTATTGAAAATTCTTGTAGTTGAGTACAATGCATGAGGTAGGAACCCACCACTTCTTACTAAAGCCCCGGGAACGTTAGTTATTTGTATGCTATGCTAAAGTAGACGGGGTCTGGTATGAGTGTTCGTGAGTGGTGTGAGAAGGAGGACTCTACGTCAATACGAAAACTTCATGAAGACATCTTCAAGTCCTGCATCTTCAAGACCTCAAGACATTCGAGACTCGAGAAACAAGTTTTCAGTACACACTACTGGGTGAAGGATGGTTGATTGGGCATCCCTGGAGTAACCAGTGGATGGCCGAGATGCATGGAGAAGCTCCATGACATCTTGCGGAAAGCTTCACCCAGACTCAAAGGGACTGATGAATACTTCATGCACGAAAGCTTACCTGTGTAGCCACTAGTCATTATGGGCTCTGGCTTGGTTGATCTTTGTTGTGACTCTGGCTGGGCAATGCTACGAGATGTAGTCGACGTTAGGAACGGATGGGCACTAATAGTAGTCAGGGAAACACTCTGAAAGACCATGTTTCGTTCATCCTGTTCTCAAACACCAGGCAGTGCGAGGACTTACAAGGAGGGAACGAATCTTGTGGGTAAAGTACACAAAATCTGCAGAGTTAAACCTAATCGATTAGCCGTGTCCCCGGTTACGGATAATTTGAACCTCTGGACTTGGATCTATCTCTGAACTCTCAACACTGGACTGATAATTAATTGTGGGCAACTTATGATACTTGTGGGCATTAAGACATCAGTTGGCGGAACCATGTCTTGTTAGGTAACTCCGTAGTGAAAACTCCATGACATTTCTTTGTTGTAGGAAAAGAAATAAAATCAGCTTTTATGTAAAAACTCAGACACAGAGCCACAAAGCCTTACTGCATATAAAATAGTTCATCTTCTGTTATGCTATGGTGATCTTGCCGCTACATTCAATGTACTGACCTACACGGCTGCAACGTCTCATATTGCAAATAAGCTCTATGACGGGTAAGAGTACGATTCAGGGTTACAGTCTACACTCAACCTATCGTTGGTGTTATTGGGACTCCACTCCTGCTGACTGTTTCCGCTGAGATATTAAGGTATATATCAGCTTCACATTAATTACATGTGATTGCACTTTTATATATACATTGATGTACTGTGTGTGCCAGCATACTGATCCAGGGATGGCATAGAACACACAGAGTCTTGACTCGTTTTGAGTCGGGTCGCTACAGAAATGGTATCAGAGCACATGTTGACCCTAGAAACTGGAAAGCTCTTAGGAAACATTTTCTCGAAAAACCTTGTTTTCAAAAGACCCTTTACTTCTCATCTTATTTGAGCTTTATCAAATGATCTCTCTTACCTCAAATAGTTAGAAAATACCCTTTCCCCTTTTACCACACTAAGGATCAACTGAGAGCACTTTGAGAAGGACAAGATATCGAAACAACTGATGGTCACTTCAAAGTAAAGAAGATTTCACCATGCATTAGAAGAGTTGAAGCTACACGAGTTGAATACTGTGAAGACCCGAAGAAATTGAAGACCATGAAGAATTTCCAAGATATTATGCCCTAGAAGACCAAACCCCTGTTGTATACTTACGTTAGATACGATGATTTGTGAGCTGTCATTTGTGTGTAAAAAATTTCGACAACCACAACTAAAATCTATTTTTAAAACTATTGTTCGTATTGTGTGTATCTCTCTCGATCCCTCTCTTGTATCTCATCCCAAACCCTTGGACCCAATAGATGCTGAATGAAGCTGGACTCGTGTATTGTGGATCGATGACTCGGTTAGAGACAGAAGAATGGATACAAAACATGGAGGATCATCTAAGAAGTAACCATGTTGCAAGAAAGGAGATGGTACAGTATGCTCTTCAGTACCTTGCAGAAGGTGCTGCAAATTGGTGGAAGGTGCATGAAGCTATCCATGATACGCAAGCATCAATCACTTGGGAAGAATTCAAGACGACTCTACAAAAATCTCATGTTGTCACCTACACCCAGAAGCCCCGTTGCAAAGATGTGAAGAAGATTTGCGCTTGTAAGATATGTGTAGAGATAGGACACACCCAGGAAGAATACAAGGAAGGATGCCCTCATTGTGAAGAAAATCACTCTACTAAGGAATGCCCAACTAGGCAGGTGATATGTTTCTTGTGTGAAGGAACCACTCACTATCCAACACAATGTCAACTCTACCCCAAGGTACAAGAAGTCATCAAGCAACAGAAGGAAGCCATGAACGAAGCCTTCAGAGAAAAATTAGGAGAACTTGTGATGAAGGAAGATGTTGAAGACCCTAATGGAGAAGGCCTAACCAGATTTTACTCCAATGCCTTCTATTCATGTGGAGAAGAAGGACATTTCTCACAGGACTGTACGAAGGAAAGAAAAGAGTATCTAGGAAACTTCTCGACAGAAGAAGTGGTGTTTGATCCACACGAAATTGAAGGTTTGATTGGAACAAAGAAGCTCAGGAAGAGACAAGCCCCTGAACGGATGGACCTGAGTCATATCAGATGTTTCAAGTGTAAGGATATGGGCCACTACGCCAAAAAGTGCCCAAGAAAGGAACCAGAACTCCAAAGAGCAAACACCAACATCAAGAAGACCTGAGACTTGTTAGGAATCATCTATTTTCATTGCAAGGAAGCAGAACATCATGCTAGTAAATGTCCAAAGGAGAAGAAAGCTAGAATGGATTAGTTAAGATGGCAATAACTGTATCATGAAGCACTCTTGTTTTCATGATATTATTATGTAACAGAAGTCTCAGAGTTTGTAATAAATTCATGAGTCAATAGAATTTATGATGTCATGTTGAATTATATGAGTTGTTACTCTATGAACAAAGATCACTGACCATTTTTCGAGGATATGAGAAAATATGGTTTATGAAGGCATACGTGCATTTCAGTTTAAGTGTGGTAGTAAACACAGGGACCAATGAATGAAGAAAATACCCTTCTTGTTAAGGAGTTTGGATAAGGGAATACAGGTGAAGAGAATGTGGAACCATATCCAACTATGTGGATGACAGCACCTGAAATAAAATACCTTGGATTTTGAATATGATGAACCAAAACTTTTACTTGTAAATAGACCAATGGAAAGGAAAACATATTCAAGGGATAGAACATGTATCAAGGATGGATATCATAGTTTCATGAAGGTTGCCTAAAGATCATGAAGCAAGAAGTTGTGAATTGGATCAGCAAACGTTTCCTTAGGAGTATACAACAACGTGAGAGTTGTGAAGGAACGATAGATGTTTTGCTTAGCTTGCAGAATCAATGGATTTATTCGAATTTTGTTTGTTGACAAGAGAAATTTCTGCAATGCTTGTGAGGAAGCCCAAGTGTTAGAATACGAGATTTATTGAACCGTATACAAGGTAATGATTTCAGTGCGGCATGTATTGATCACCATGACGACTTACTCTTATCATTCTCTTGCTATTCGGAATGGTAAATCTGAGTGACTTACCCATAGTAAAGAGACGACACTCGTTGAAGCTTTTTGTTTAAGCCCTAGAATGGTATGAAGAAAACCCCTTGTACATGACAGTTGCTGTCACACGTAGGATTTTACAATGAGGAATGAAGCCAAGACCCATTTCACTGCAGGGTAACCACTAATGGTAGACCACCATGAGATCATCGATAAGTTATTTAGAATGATCACGAGACTTGTCAGCTAAGAAGACCCAGTATCAAAGGAAATACCTTTTGTTATGAGAACACAAGATTTTCATTTAAACGAAAGAGCATCACCGAAGGAGCTATCGTAAAGTATGTGAAGAGACAGATGCACCAGAGGATTGCCATGATTTTGAGGGACGAGTAACTCTCATTTTAAGTGTGGTAGACCCCACACCTTCTTGGTCAATGGATTTGTTAGAAGACCCCAAACCCTAACCTTTTCTTTCTAGCCCTTTCGAATCTCGAGGACGAGATTCATTTTAAGTGTGGTAGGTTTGTAACATCCCAAATTTTGGAATTTTATAATAAATATTAGAATGATTGTTTGTTTGTTTGAGTGATTGAAATTGAGTGAAAATTTGAAACTTTTGAAAACTTTTGAATGAGAGGGAATGACATGAGTTTCCCATATGATTTTGGAATTCAAATTCTTACATTTCAAATTAGTGAGAGTAGATGACATGACTTCTTCAATATAAAAAGATTTGGAAAGTGATTTTGAAAACTATTTGAAAATTCTTGAATTGGAGTTCTTTTCATATTTGAATTTCCAATTTAAAGTTTGAAAGAATTCAAATGCCTTGACAAAATTTGAGAGGAGTAATGTGACACTCCAAACCAGGGGTTATTTTGTGAAGTTTTTGAATCATAAAACCCAGGGGGTTATTTGAAAATTTATTGCAAAAGAATTAAAGTCAGTTTGGGCATTTTCTGAAAATAATTTTTTTTCAAGTATTTATTTTGGCCGGGGAAAAATGTTCATTAAATTCCATTTATTCCCCTGGTCATTCCCGTATAAAGATCTTCAATTTTGGGAGAGTATTGATTACCATAAATAAGTTTTTAATGCTATGGAAAATAGAAAAGGAAACGAATTTAAGAGTTTTAATATGAAACTCGGCCGACCCACAGCGTTTAAACCCCGAGATCCCTCCGGATCGGTCACCACGCCGCTAACCCCGCCCTCTCTCTCACTGACATGCGGGCCCCACCGACCGATCGCGCCATCCCCGCGGTCGTCCCCTTCCCCTCGCCCCCGACCACGCCGGAGATTTCTGCTCCCCGGATCTCGCTACTATCTCCCTCCCCTGACCCCGCACTGGGCCTATATGTAGCCTCGCCTCTCTGCACTCTGTTCCACCCCGAACGCCCCTGCCCTCGCCCGCAAACGCCACCGCTCCACCTTGCCAGAGTTCCTGCAACCACCGAAGCTCTGTGAGCACGTGCCACTCACCACCATCACCCCCACGCTCCTCTGGCCCCGCCCATCAACACCGGAGACTCGCGGCCATCGCCTGCTACCCTCGCCATCGCCGGAGACCCTCTGGAACACCGTGCCGATGCAACGCCGGAGCTCCGCCTCCAGCCGAAGCTCTGGGAGCTCGAGGAGCCCGCCCCTGTCATCCCCAGCCTCAACCGACGCCACCAACGGACGTCGGAGGTCCGCCACCGTCGACAAGACCTCTCAGACGCCGTCCCTGACCACCGGAGCCACCTCCACGTGCACCGCCGAGCCCCTGCCTTGCCAGAAGCCTCCATCGCCGGTGACCCTCCCTCTGTGAGCTCCCTCTCCCTCTCTTAGCCGTCCGATCGTAGATCTAGGGCTAGGATTAGAACTGTCATACCGATTCAGTTTATTTCGGTGAACCGGCTATTTTTTTCTTTTAGTTATTTTAACCAAAATGTTTTCTTCTAAGGCGCAGCTGTCCGCTCGTTAGCACCCACGCACACACACCTCTAGCCAATCAGAAGCTGCCACGTCACCCCCTGTCCGTTAGAAACATTTTTCTTCTTCTTTTTTAAATTCAGCTAACAGAATAGTTCTGATTTTGTTTTCTTCATATCTTTTATGTTTTTATTTGTTTTAATTTGATTCTTTTTGCATTGTGTCAAAAAATTTATGTAGTTTCTGTAGATATGAAGTTTGACCAAAATTGACTAATTTAAAATTGACTTAAACAGATTTGATTCAAATCTTATTTTCTGAATATTTTGAGTTGATTCTTTTTTCTACTTGTCACTAGTGACCTTAGTTATCAGTAGTTAAAACTTTAGAATTTTTAGAATATTTTAAATTAGTATTTTTAACAAAACAGATACTGTTTTAGTTCTTTTAGGTTTATTTCTACTCTTTTTGTTTTCAGTTTGTTTTAATTTATTTTATTTGATATTATTGGAAAGTATTACTTTGTTTTATGTTAGTTAGCAGAAGTACTTCAACCAAAATTATTTTTATGTTATTTATTATATTTTATAGCATGAAATCAATTCTAGTTTCATAATAACTTGCAAATTGATTTCATTGCTAGTTTGACTTCTTATTTGAGAATATATTTTTATAAATTGTTTTATAAAATATACTTTCTGTTAACTTAGTCGTTATATATTTTGTTTTCTGTTATTTTAATATATTTTATTGTTTTAATTGTTGTTAAATTTATTACCTAGAAAACCCATGTTGTTTAGAGTGTTGTTTTCATAATTTTAGTAGTTCTTCAAAAGTAATTCTTTTTGCTATGTAAAATATTTACTAAAATAATTTTTTTAAATTTTATTTTTGCCTTTTCTTTGTTTTACTTTTGAAAAATAGGAGTTACTTGTAGAGAAAACTAACCTTTGTTGTGTTGCTGAAACTTTGTTGTTTTGAGTTGTTTCTTAAGTATTTCCTTCATCAACCCTTTTGTGTTTGTTTTTTGTGTTACTTTTGATTGTTAGAATTGATTGCTAGTATGATTGCTTATATGAATGCAATGTTTGATTATATAGATTTTCATCGGAGAGTGACGTATAGTCTACCAAGCTATTTCTGAGAGCGATATTATTCTTCATGAACAGTACAGGCAAGTTCACTTTGACCATTTTGTTCATACCTATGTTTTACTTCATGTAGTGACATCATTCAACACATCCCTCCTGTAGTGTTATTGAAAATTCTTGTAGTTGAGTAGAATGCATGAGGTAGGAACCCACCACTTGTTACTAAAGCCCCGGGAACGTTAGTTATTTCTATGCTATGCTAAAGTAGACGGGGTCTGGTATGAGTGTTTGTGAGTGGTGTGAGAAGGAGGACTCTACGTCAAGACGACAACTTCATGAAGGCATCTTAAAGTCCTGCATCTTCAAGACCTCAAGACATTCGAGACTCAAGAAACAAGTTTTCAATACACACTACTGGGTGAAGGATGGTTGATTGGGCATCCCTGGAGTAACCAGTGGATGGACGGGATGCATGGAGAAGCGCCATGACATCTTGCGGAAAGCTTCACCCAAACTCAAAGAGCCTTATGAATACTTCATGCTCAGAAGCTTACATGTGTAGCCACAAGTCATTATGGGCTCTCGCTTGGTTGATCTTTGTTGTGACTCTGGTTGGGCAGTGCTACGAGATGTAGTCGATGTTAGGAATGGATGGGCACAGACATTGGTCAGGGAAACACTCTGAAAGACCATGTTTTGTTCGTCCTGTTCTCAAACACCAGGCAGTGCGAGGACTTACAAGGAGGGAACGAATCTTGTGGGTAAAGTACACAACACTCTGCAGAGTTAAACCTAATCGATTAGCCGTGTCCCCGATTACGGAAAATTTGAGCCTCTGGACTTGGATCTATCTCTGAACTCTCAACACTGGGCTGATAATTAATTGTGGGCAACTTATGATACTTGTGGGAATTAAGACATTCGTTGGCGGAACCATGTCATGTTAGGTAACTCCGTAGTGAAAACTCCATGACATTTCTTTGTTGTAGGAAAAGAAATAAAATCAGCTTTTATGCAAAAACTCAGACACAGAGCCACAAAGCCTTACTGCATATAGAATAGTTTTATCTCCTGTTTTGTTATGGTGATCTTGCTGGTACATTCAATGTACTGACCTACACGGCTGCAACGTCTCATGTTGCAGATAAGCTCTACGACGGGTAAGAGTACGATTCAGGGTTACGGTCTACACTCAACCTGCCATTGGTGTTATTGGGACTCCACTCCCGTTGACTGTTTCTGCCGAGATTTTAAGGTATATATCAGCTTTACGTTAATTACATGTGATTGCACTTTGATATATACATTGATGTACTGTGTGTGCCAGCATACTGATCCAGGGATGGCACAGAACACACAGAGGCTTGACTCGTTTTGAGTCAGGTCGCTACAACTTCCTCAGTAGTCCCCGGAATAGCCTCCAATGCTGAGGTATAATATCCAGACAATCTCGTGCGTCGAAGTCTTCTGCTTGTGAGACGAGTCCCTCTATCCCTACTTGTTCGGGAACCATCCAGTCATCGGCGAAATCCCAAGCGTCACAAACTTGTAGGGCCCATTGTAATAACTTTCATCACTTCCCGATCCTCGTGCACCGAAGGGAGACGAGCGGTTCAACAGCTTTTTACAAGACTGCCCCTCCCACAAAGTAAGCACCACCCATTTAAACAAGCTGAATCGTGGTCTAGGCCACATCTTCTTCTTCCTGCTCATCAGAAAAACCCTTCAACGAGAGATCACCACAAGAACATGGCGAGCACCCCTAGTTCTTCCTCGTGCCCTTACGGCTCCCGTCCCGGAGATTGGACAAGCTACTCCGTATCCCTCCTTCGACTGGGCAACCTCGAGACCCAAGGGTATCTTCCTTCCTCAGATCTAGCAGTTACCCGTGCCGGTTTGACTTCTTTCAATGGGAAAGCCTTCGCGAAAAACTTCCCTAATCCTCAAAAGGGAGAGTGAGTATGCTTCGTGCCCTTCCTCTTGCAGGGTCTCGGGTTCCCCATCCTTTCCTGAGGGTATTATTGGAGTTCTATGGGATCCAACTCCATCACCTAACCCCTGGGTCCATTCTGCATATCTCGGGTTTCGTCGCCCTTTGCAAGATGTTTCTGGGTTGTGAGGCACACTTTGAATTGTGGAGAAAGTACTTCTGCCTCATTCCTTGCGCTCGGGGTAAGATAATTCTAGATGTCAGAGGTGCCGAAATATGCCGCATAGCCGGGATGGGGTATCCAGTGGGGACACCAAAAAAGGAGTCCGAAGAATGGTCTTCAGAATGGTTCTACATCGAGGACGTTCCCCTATTCGATCCGACTCGGAGGGGTTTGTCCAAATACTCTGACGCCCCCTTGAAGAAAAGGTACAACTAGTGCACGAAGAGCTCATCCCAGGAGGACGACGTCGAAGTGCAATGCTTGGCTGCCCATGTAAGGCTACTAGCCAATCAAAAGTTGTTCATGATAGACGTCATGGCCGCCTCCATCACCCGGAGAGTTCAACCTCTTCAGCAAAGAATACACCCTTTGTGGTGTTACAATGGGAGAAGCGATACCACTCGCTCCTGATGGCTGGGCCCTGCCAATCAAACAACATTAGCCTCCGCACTAGCCGACCTATACGAAGGGGAGAAATAATATTTTGTTCGGCTACTGACCAGGGAGGGCTAATCAAGTCACAATCCCATCGAATGGGTGAGCTTTTTGACTCTGTGGCCTGAATTCTAGTTTTATATTTGTCCCTTTTTGACCGAAGCCTTTAACCCGTGTGAACAGGAATGTAGGACCTTTGTCGAAACAGTCAACTGTCCACCCCCAACCCGAGAACTATTCTCATGATGGATATCTAGGATTTCATCACGGCCCAAAGCTGTCAGCTGAGTTCGAAGATGGGGTCTTCTACCAGGAGAGCCTCGATGCTCCAAGGTGGCTATCAGAGTTGATTACCCGGATCATTCCCTTCCCCTGCTACAGGCAAGAAGAAGAAAAAATCGTCCCGCAAAAGGCAAGTACCCTCCATCGACCCAAACGCGCCGGTTCCTGCTCCCAAGCATCGTCGGTCCGCACGACAAACATTGACTATGGCGGCAATGACCGGACCGGGTAGCAACAGGGATCCGTCAAGTGAGCTGGTCATGGGGACAAGCCTAACCACTCGTTCATCTCAAAGGTACTTTGTTCGGCTGCTTAATTTATCATTAAAATCAATAGAACCTCACAAGAGATCTTATGTCGAAATACTCAGGCAACGAGTTCAGCCATCTGCTGTTCACGCTGATACTGAATCTGCCATGCTCACAATTCCAGACCTTCTGCTCATGTTGAACCTGCTACGGAGGTCCCTATGGTCAATCAGGCCCCTGAAGACTCTGGCGACATGGTATCATTTACTACATCCGAGGTAGAGAGCGCGATGAATCACCGGCGGCGACTAGAAGCCCTGCTCCACCCAGGGCTGTAAACAAGAGTTCAATGCTCTATGCTCGGTTGACGCACACATCAGAGCTGCCCGAGCTGGGTTCAGGGAAGCCATGAAACTGATATCGTCCAGCCTGCAGGTAAGTGATCGGCTATAAGAATCCAGACACACAGGTAAACCCAGTAGCCCCTGAACCTTCAATTGGTCAAAATGACCAAATTAAGGGTCCGTGTATTGTTTTACCGATGATGCAGGTCTCAAGGTAGCAGAATGAGCAACTGACCAAGGAACTGGAGGTGAGCCGAACGCAGGTGGAAACCATGAAGGCGGAACTTGAGCAAGTGAAGAATTTTATGCGGGAGGCGCATGGTGAGTATATCTATTTTGCTGATCTTAGTACATAATCTCAAAGGTACGTCGAGTCCCAGCATGAGGCGAGCTGCCTTTCGTTGGAACAAAACCTGGAGGAGAAGAAACGCCTCCAGGCGGAAAACAAGCAGCAGGCCGAAGAGTTTGAGAATTTCAAAGCTCAATTGGCCCAGACCCAAGATGCGAACTAGAAATTGGAGAGGGGTATGTTCAGTAAGTGCAATTATAACATCCTAGGATACATCTCATGCGTTAGTTGTAATGAATATGCCTTGTCTCGTGAATAGGTCTCCTAGCCGGACGACCTGAAAAGAGACCGGATCCTACCGGGGAAGCCTTTTGAAGGAACTTTTTGCCCTTCACGGGCGGGCTTAGAACGCCATGAAGAGCATGATAAAAGCGTTATGGCCCGCCGAGCAACCTCCAGAGGGGATGACCGAACTAGTTGATCAATTCAAGGGAGCTCGAAGTCGATTCAAGTTATGGAAGACATCGGCCTACCAGGAGGGAGCTCGAGAGGCATGTGTGATGATCAAGACTCGGTATATTGGCTTTAACCCCAAGCATATGGCTCGGGTTGGGCCAGCAGGGCCTGATGGGCAAGAAGTGCCACTTGATTTGGTGTACGACCAAGTGATGCCCGTCGCTCGTCTCCCGCAGGAAGATTGCGCCCTAGATGTATTAATAGACAATCTCGACCAGCAGCCTGATGTGTGATTTTTTGTAACTATGTACTTTAATTAAAGATTGCTCCGTCTGTCCTGTAAACTCTATCTTAATTGGCCATTGACTTCAACCTTCCATGCAAAGAGCTTGGAAGTGTTCCTTATGAAATATCCCTTGCTAGGAAGGAATTCCTTCAAGGAACCAGGCAATCAGGCCATTTGGTGCGAAGAGATAGAAAAATGCACAAGGAGATATGTTATATTAAATTTTAGCATAAGAAACATCTTCCAAAGAAAATAGTACCTCTATTGATACCTTTCTTTAGGTTGCTATGTAAATCGTAGATAATAAGGCTGTATACTCCTAGTATGCGACTAATTGCTCTTTTTGGAATAAATAAGCCCGAATAATGCCGATAACAACCATGATTTTTGTTGTGCCGAACAATTTTTGGCTTAAGATACCTAGCTTTTGTCTGCACTCGTCTGAGGTACGTATCAAGATAACCCTGTCATAACAATTGCAGAGGTGCTCCCTTTACTCTCTAGTCGAACAATCGGGAACGTAGTGGGTAAACACACGAGCGAGGCAACCCAGCTTGGAAAAAATCTTAGTTCGAAATGATGCATAGAATGGTTTAAAAATCAACAAGGGAAACATGCAAACAGGATGAATGTGAATAGATGCTTTAGACTATAAAATATTGGCTTCGGGAAGAAGCACCCAGGTATTGTGTTTGTATTTAACATTTAAGGATGTATGCTGAAGATCTTAATACAAGATCAGTTTAACTGAACATAGACTTGGGAAAAAAAGAAAAAATCCAATCCTGCCGAAAATCAAGGTGGGAGGGAAAGGAAAAAATAAAGAAAAAGGAAAGAAAAGGAAGTAAAGGGTAAAGAGTATGACGCCACCGGTCTATCCATAGAAGCATCGAAGATGAGTTGCGTCCCATGGGTTTGGTTCGAGGCGATTATCCGACGGTTTCGAAGACATTAAGCCCCTCCTGTGAGTACTTTGTCAATTATGAAGGGACCCTCCCATTTGGGGTTGACTTTATGCTTCTTATTCTCTAGGAGCAGTAAAAGACGAGTTCATCCGCATTATACGCTTTTGCCGTGACTTCCCTACTCTGGTAACGTTGGGCTTGCTATTGATAAAAAGTAGAACGAGCCCGGGCTATCTTGCCCTCTCCTTCTAAGGCATCTAGGCCATCTTGCCGATCTAACTCAGCCTCCTTTTCCTCGTACATGCGCACCCTAGGTGCATGATGAATAATATCACAGGACAGGACTGCTTTTGCCCCGTAGACCATCAAGAATGGTGTGTATCCCCTTTATCTATTCGGGGTGGTCCGCATGTCGCACCGAACGGACACAAGCTCCTCTACCCAATGGCAGTCGGACTCATCTAGAGACCGGACCAAAAGTTGTTTAATACCACTCATGATGACGCCATTTGCCCGTTCTACTTGTCCATTGGTCTACGGGTGATACACCGATGCATAATCGAGCTTCATGCCCATTTGTGCGCACCAGTCTTTGACCTCTTGGGCTATGAAGTTGGATCCATTATCCGTAATTATACTGTGCGGGATGCCGTAATGGTGTACCACGCTGGATATAAAGTCGACTACTGGTCCGGACTTGGCTGATTTGACAGGAGTTTCCTCTATCCATTTGATGAATTTGCAACCATGACCGATAGGTATTTATTCTTCTTGGTCCCCCCTTTAAGTGGTCCGACCATATCCAACCCCTAGACCGCAAAGGGCCAGATAATCGGAATAGTCCGAAGAGCTATTGGGGGCATGTAACTTTGATTTGCAAAGAGTTGACACCCCACGCAGTGCTTGACGAGTGACTAGCGTCCGCTCGCGTAGTGGGCCAGAAGAAACCAACCCGAAAGGCCTTGCTTACTAAGGCCCTTTCTGCAGCATGATGGTCGCCCATCCCTGCATGGACTTCGGCTAAGAGATCTCGTCCTTCTTCCTTAGATATGCATCACTGTAGTACTCCGATGGTGCTTTTCTTGTATAACTCACCCTCATGGAGTTTATAGGCTTTGGATCGCCGAATTATGCGTCACGCCTCTGTCTAACCATCGGGAAGTTCTGTGCGAAGAAGGTAGGCAAGGAAGGGCTCAATCCATGGTGCGATTACAACCATAACCTCATGAGCCGATGGCGCTTCGTCTTACGAAGTTGCCGATGATTTGGTTATTTGGTTCGTTTATAGGGGGAACAACCTCTTCCACGCTGGTGGGACCGGCGCCCTTATTATCGTCCTGCCAAACCACTGATGGCTTAAAGAGCCGTTCAAGGAAAGTGTTTTTTAGGACAGGGTCGCGTTTGGCACCCATGTGGGCCAATATGTCGGCAGCTTGGTTGTTGTCTCTAGCGACATGGTGAAATTCTAGCCCCTCGAACCATGCAGATATCTTGAGGACGACGTTTCTATATGCCTCCATCTTCGGGGTTTTGGCATCGAATTCACCGTTTATTTGGGAGATGGCCAAGCTGGAGTGTCCTCGAACCTCCGGCCGTTGTATGCCCATTGATGCTGCCATCCGAAGACCGTGCAAGAGTGCTTCATATTCAACTGCATTGTTGGAATCGACATACATGATCTGCAACATGTATCGAACATTGCCGTTTGTGGGGGATGTGAGAATAACTCCAGT